>APFE030718594.1:82023-145621 GCA_000404065.3 Pinus taeda | reverse complement strand
AATAGTCTATTTAAAGGAGGGGAAGAAAGGAAGAAAATGACTAGGAGGAGAGGGCTAGGAGCCAGCAACTACTGAACTTCCAGCCATCCTCTCTATTGAGATTGTTCGGCCTTTTTTCAATCTCAAGGGCTTCCCTAAATTTTCGGTGATGGAATTGCGACACTCTAGCAATCACACTAGCTTCCTTGATGCAGACATGATGATTGGTTTTCTCCACATGCTCTGCTAAAGCGGAAGACTTGGTTCTCATATGCTAAAGGTTAGCTACATGCTCACTAATCCTTTGGTTAATGGAGTGACCAGTCTCACCAATATAGGGGGTTCCACATGAACAAGGAATAATATAAACCCCTTTCATGTCCTTGGGGTCAATAGGATCCTTCACAAATCTGAGGGACTTATGAATGGTGTTAAGAGGTCTAAAGGTTGTGGGGACATTATGCTCCTTAAGGATCCTCGCAATCCTATCCGTGGTCCCTTGAACAAACGGAAGATGGACACCAGGAATCCGTTCTTTATGTCCTCTTCTGGTTAACGAATTCTTAGTTGCTTTGAGGAAAGCCTTTTGTCCCAAGTGCCTGCTATAGCCATTCTCAACAAAGACATTAAGGAGATGGGACTTCTCCTGCCCTTCTCGTCAAAGATCCTTAAGGCACGAGTCGCAAGGGTGTTCAAACCCCCCAACTTTTGGGCTAGGAAATGGTGGGAACTAGCATGAAGATACTACTCCGTATGAGTTTTCTTACGAAACACTCGGTGGGAGAGGGAACCATCCTTATTCTTAGAGATAAGAATATCAAGGAACGGGAAGCAACCATCGACTTCTTGTTCCTTAGTGAACTTAATGGCTGAGGATTGACTATTGAGATGATCGAAGAAGAGATCTAAATCCTCTTGGCCGTGAGACCAAATGGCATTAGTGTCATCCACATATCTTTTCCAAAGCTTGGGCAGGAGACTGGCTGAGTTTAGAGCCTTAGATTCAAAATCTTCCATAAAAAGATTTGCAACAACAGGGGATAGGGGTGAGCCCATGGAAACTCCACAGGTTTGCTCAAAGAACTCACCTTCAAAACTGAAAAAGGTCGAAGTAAGGCAGATCTCAACTAACCGAGCGGTATCAGGATCTGTAAGATGGTTGATCACTTCCATGGCCTCATTTATAGGGATGCAAGTGTAGAGGGAAACAACATCAAAACTGATAAGAATGTCTCCAGAGTCTAGCTTGATGTCCTTGAGCTCCTCAATAAAGGAAGTTGAGTCTTTAACGAAGGACCGTGTATGACCAACTAAGGGTTTAAGCTTCAAGGCAAGGAACTTAGCAAGAAGATAGGTAGGACCTCCAATGGTGTTGACAATGGGCTTAAGGGGAGCTCCTTCCTTATGAATTTTAGGGAGCCCATAGATTTTAGGTGTGATAGGATTGCTCTCAATGAGTTTATGGTGCAGGGGACTCACTGAGTTACTAGATTTAATGGCAAGGGCCACAATCCTAGAGATCTTCTTTAACAGGTTTTTGGGAAGCTTCTTATAACTACCATTATTATGAAGATGATCTAACATTTTATTGTGGTAATCTTCCCTGTTAAGAATGACAGCAACCCCGCCTTTGTCAGCTTTCAGAACAACAATATCTTTGTTCTGATTTAAGGATTTTAGGGCTTTGAATTCATCACTGCTAAGGTTGCTCTTAGGAGGCTTAGCCTTCATTAGGATAACAACACAATCTTGCCTAATAGTGTTCTTAATACTATCAAGTAAACCACGAATCCCAAATTCTATGTCACAAATAATGTCATCCATAGGGATCTTCTTAAGGGCCAAGGCAAAGGATCACTCTATTTTTAACTTGTATAACTAACTAATATTTATATAATATCTTTATCTAACAATTTTAAATTAATATATATTTATAGATACATGTCCTGTTAACTTATATCTTATTTAAAACATAATTAACTTATATATTATTTAAAAATATAATACTATATTTTTAATATTTATATATAATAACTTGGATATCTAACAATTGGAAATTAAAATTATTTTAATCTTTTGAATTTACTATTATAATTATATTAACTCAACTTATTCTCAATATATATTTATAATTATTAAATAGTCCATTTACGTTTATTTTAATAAGAATATTAATAACCGAATTAACTTATTTAATTAAATAAAGTTTATACCCTTCCTCATAGTCAAACTAGCCGTTTCGCGGTCAAATCTAGCTATTGTCATTTTAGCCGTTACCTTGTCTAGAAATTTGGTCATTGGATATTCTGCACTATCTATTTAATATGCATAGCAAGATTTGCTCATTCAACTTGTCCTGACGATGAACCGCACTGGTTGGTTTGAAACGCGTCGACAAAAATATCTCTATGTGATTTTCGCCGAAGAATCTTCTCAAAATTGATATGGATCATAGAAGCCTAAATTCAATAACATGTATAAAGTAAAACAACATAATTCTTTATTACCAAATCAAGAAAAAAAAGAAACAAGATACTAGCAACTTTTAAGCGTCTACTTCACGTCACTTGTTAAGTAGTCTATGATAAAAAATCATCTTGTGATTCTTTTGACATAAAGAGGCC
Organism: Pinus taeda; assembly: GCA_000404065.3. Taxonomy (NCBI): domain Eukaryota; kingdom Viridiplantae; phylum Streptophyta; class Pinopsida; order Pinales; family Pinaceae; genus Pinus; species Pinus taeda. The sequence goes on along the minus strand of APFE030718594.1, from coordinate 143,018 downwards.
AACTTCATCCCACTAACCCTCCTTGGAGATTCCCTTTACTATTGTAGTAAGTTCTCTAATTATATGGGTATATGAAATACCTTGAAAAAAACTAGAGACTATATTCAAATGATTTGCTAGTAATATAAGAGTCACATTTTGCATTTGAATGTCACCTCTCATCTAATAAATAACAAGTGAATAATCCCCAAAAAATTTTAAATGATTAATCCATTCTCTATTGATAACTTTAAGAGGCACCCTAAAGCTAAGAATTCATTAAATTATTTGTTCCTAGACTCAAGTCTACTTTGAATTTGATAAAATTATTATCATAAAAATATAAAATCCACTAACCGTACATAAATTTTGTTAATAATGTTTGGTTCCATCAAAGAAACACCATGGATATTTTTTCTACAATCCATAACTCCTGTAATTGTCCCCAGGGTTATCTTCACCTCCATCTTATAACTTGTGAGAATACTTTCAAGGTAGGCTTCTATTTTTCATTAAATATACTATCATTATGAGTAAGCCATCTACTCCACATCACTAAATAAGGTAAAGGTTTAAATGCTTTTAATTTTGTTGCTTGAACCACTTCCCAAACACTCCTTAATTGTACAGTCATTCCATACATTTTGACAACCAATGAACTTCTCTACATCCTTCCATAATTGATTCTTAGGGGCATTTTATCATTAAATGGTCAATGTATTCCTCTACTCCCTTGCATAAGTAATAGTACTATTAGTCCATAGTTACCCCTCTTTCAAATCATGCATCGATTCAAGGTCCCACTTTTAAGTGAAAAACATAAAAGGTCTTGTCTTTTTAAGGTTCTTTTGTCTTCCAAGTTTTTTTCCACCACTAGACCTCTCCTCGACCATCTCCCAATATAATTAATTTGTACCCTTTCCAACTAGAGTATGACCTTTATGCCTTATCTTGAGCCCATGTTGATGTGTTGTACTCATCCTTAATTCTTATAAGACTTTTCCTGAACTTTGCAACCAACATATTTCATTCAACTTATCTTTCCCCTTCTAACTCTAGATATGGAGTTTATTTTCATCCTTGTGACAAAGTAGTTGCGTCATTATCTTCTACTTGTTTTAAGTAGTACAAACCTTTCTATGAAGATCAACTAAATCATCTAGATGTAGTGCAACCACATTCCCACATCCCAAGATAGAATCTGCACCAAATCTCACATGTGTCTCATTTACTACCTTCCATGATAAATTATTATCAATAGTAATAAAGGGTGGGACAAATCCTTCCACCAGTTAGACACATTTGTTATGTTTTTCATGTGATTTATTATCCAATCCATGAATATTCCTCGATCTATATACTTCTATTCTAGCACTTACTTCCACAAAATATCCTTTATAATTAGACTTCATGGGCTTTTTTGTCTAGTGATCTTCCAAATAGGTGAATGTAGTTAAGCCCCTAACTTCTCATATATTTTGGCTTGCTTATTTTTATCCATTTAACAATGTGAATCCCTTACATATCATGTGTCCCTCTACGTGGAAACCAAAACATACTCTCCTAAACCTTTCTAGACCACCTTTTGGAATGAAAGCCAACAAATGCCAATATACATGAATTGTTTCCAATAATTTATTTACCAAATTTAATCTCTCATTCCTTCAAAGCCATTTGTTGTACCAATAATAAATTATATCCATAGTCATCCCAATAAACCATCCCTATCTTTTTTTCCATAGTTCTCGGCGTTTGGGATTAAACTAAAGTACTTTAAGCCTTGTTGCATATCAATGGCTTTAAAAGAGAACATTGAAGATAATTTTTGAATAACTTTGTCCCTCATCCCATTAAAATGTTTGAGTATTGACCTTTATCCCAAATGATACATCAAAAATATTTAAAATATCTTGAATCTTTCTAGTTTTTCTCTCTAAACGTTAGGAAAATATCATTTGCAAATAAAAGATTGATTAACATGACTGGACCAATGTTTATGTCTTGAATATTACCTCTCCTTTTCACTTCCATGACCATCTTAATTAAACCTCCAACGACCAAGAGAAATAATAGGATGGATAAGGGGAATCCATGACTTAATCCTTTGGTAGATATGAAAATTTATGATGTTGCTCCATCTACCAATAGGGAAAAGTTCATTCACAACCCATAATTCAATTATCAATAGAAAGATTAAACCTACATGAAGCAAAATTAACCTTGTATAGAACCAATTAGTTTTATTATATGCTTATGTTAGATCCAACGTGATGACCACATTTAGCTTCTCCTTACCTTTTATATAATAAAAACCCTCCTCTATTGTACTTATGATTTTATGGGTTTTCCTTCCCTCCAAGAAACCAAATGATGATGATGATATTGCCTTTGAGAGAACTCCTTTTATCTTGATTGCAATCTCATTTGTTGAGATTTTATAGATAAAAACATAGGGGGAGAGGCCTAAAATCACCATGAGTTTCAAGATTGTATTTCTTCAAAATAAGTGCAATAAAAGTTGAATCGAATCTCCCATACATCCTACCTAAGTTCTTAACCGCTTCAATCACACTTAACAAGTATTCTTTTGCCAAATCATAGAATCCAAGAAAAAAATTGTTTGTCCACCCATTAGGGCCTCGACTTTGGTCTTTTTGAAAGATTATAACAATGTTCTTAGCTCCTTCTTGGAAACTAACTCTAAAATATTCTTGTTTTATTCTTTAGTCACAAATCTAGGAAAGAATGTTGCTAATTTGACAATTTCAACTATATTTGTTCAATTGGGCTTCTTCTAAATAGTCTAAAAATTCCTAACACTTACTCAAGTTATCTCCCTATTATTTCTTGCCATTCTCGCCACCTTTCTGTGCCCCACATCGCAACACCCCAACACCCACCTTCTCCCCTCTTCGCCCGCCCCACCTGACCCCACCTAATCTTTTATTTCCATATAGTATTTTGTATTTTCATCACTATTTTCTAACCATACTACACTAACTTTTAGTCTCCACTCAACTTTCCCATTAACTAGTATTCCCTTTACTTTTCCTTCTAACTCAATAATTTCAAAATTTCTTGTTTACTAGAGGCCCCTCTTTCATTACATATGTGAAGTCCTTTGATCTCGTCCTTGACATCTTTTAAAATCTTCTCTCTAGATTTATATCTTGCAATATCCCATTCCATCACCTTATATTTGATATTCTTCAATGATTATAGAATTCGGACATTGGTTAATGTCCCTGCACTATTTTCATACGTCACCCATTCATCTTTAATCAAATTTTGGAACTCCCCCTCCTCTAACTAACTAGAATTGAATTTAAAGGGAGAGGGAGGTTTTTTAGTACTTAATTCTACTTGTATAAAAATATGTTGATGATCTAATCCACCAACATTGTCAACTCACAGCTTGGATATATCCATCTTCCTCATAAGGTTTTAGAAAGGAAAAAATGATCCACCCTTTTTGACACTCGATCATGTATCAACCAACTGTTCCTTTAGATTGGGACTATCTTTACTGGATTGACATCAATAAACTCTATTTGATAAAGATTAAACATGGAAAATTCTCCCAATTTGTCACATCTTGTCCATGGAACTCATGCCTTAGACCTATTCCTATTGAAATTTAAGTCTCCACCCATCACCACGTAATCCTAGTTCAAGCAATTGAGCTTAAAATAACATTCCTAATATCTATGTCTGCCTTTGTATGGTCCATAAGTATCAAGAACAATTACTAAAGGACCCAAAAAATTGACCTCAATATTTGTATATAATCTTGATACAATTGAGGATGTATTTATCAATGTAACATTTTAACTATGACATGATGTGACTATTCCCTAGACATCCCATTAATATCCATGGAAAAAATGTTCCAATTTTTTAAACAATAATTCAATGTCCTTGTGATTCCCCACCCCCTCCATAATAGTTTCTTGAATAAGAAGAATGTTTGGTTTCTCTAACTATATTATTATGGATACAACAAACTTCTTTAAGGGATTACTCAACCCTGTGGTTTTTAGGGATAATATAATCATCTTCCAACATTCTTATGGGTTTCGCTAGATTAAAGGACCCTTGTTATTTGTCTTTATCTTCCTTATTAAACATCTCTCCATGCCTACTCTCTTAAGAAATAACATATTTTATTTTCTTCCATCAATATTGTGTTCTAAAGCTTCAATATCATCGAAACCAAAACCCCCCAGGGAATACTCAGTTTGCTTTTCTTCCCCCCTTATCGATCTTGGGTGATCTCAACCAAATGGATTTGATACCCTTGAGTCTTTAATTCAATAATGATTTCATGTCAACTAGGATTAACAAGGGTGTTTCACTTTTACTTGCCATTCAGTCATAATATATGTTTATCAAATAGTGGTTGTCCACTTAAGTTAAGTTTTTCCCCTAAAATCATAGTAGGTTTTATACACATATTTGATAAGTTTTTTCTAAAGAGCCCTAAGGCTACACCATTATTAGGTGGAGGAATTAAAGTGTAGCATACCTTTCTTTACCCATGAAGCCCTAATTTGGATCTCGGTAGCTGCTTGTGGGACCAAGGTCTCCACTTTGTTTACATTTGGATAAAGCATGGGCTATCTCCTTGGAAGATGAGATGTTATGAACTATATCAAATACATTGTTTCTTGTGATTCCATCACAAGCTCAACCAAGATCCCCTCCTTTGAGACCTTTTGTTTTGCCTCTAATTTTATCTCCATTCACTACTAGGGGCTTCTTGATTTCAAACTTATTCCCCTAGACTTTCTTTATAAAGGATTTTTATTATTCTCTTGCAATATTGTAGCATCCCCTCCTCCCAGGTCCACCCAAGCAACCGTCCAGCCGGGGTAAACATGCGACGAGAGAGGCTACTATAAGGGATTCAACTTCCTTGGTGACCTTAAGGAAATGGAACCGACGGAACATATCAAATAAATCCACCCACATCAGTAACAACACCCTATAGAGACATGTCAACCACTCAGACATCCCATCCCTGAGTCCCATTGATTATTTAAGTCTTTTAACCCCTGGTCTCTCTCATGCTATAGGCATGACAGTGTTTAGCAAGCCAAAGTCACTCTCATAGGCTTATGTGCCAACGATTGTGGATTTTTCTCAGCAAACCTGTGCTAGCGACCTCGAGATTTGAGCCAATTTTCTAGCCCAGAATCCCAGCCTCTGCCCAAAACTTGATACAACCTTCAAAATCCATCAAAGACATGATATCAATGCTGATAAATCAAAATCAACCTCAGGACTAGGCATGAGCATCCCCTGCCGGGACTGACATTTTGTCAAACACTTGACATCAACGCAACCTACAGGTCTAGGATACAAGACAAAGCATAAATGACTGAAAGAACTTATGAAACATAACCAGAAGGATCACCTCCTTCTCCAATGAACTATTATATAATCAATTAGGTCTTTCATCCATCCATTTAACAATTACAAGTAAATACATGAAATAACCATGACATGAACCAACCATTTAACCATGCTTATAACCAACATAAAACCATATAAATATTAGAGATATGACAACCATTAAATCCACATATAAATTAGTGCAAGGGTAAGAGAACTTAGCTTTTATTAATCATAGGAAAATCTGACCAGGTTCAAGACTTCCACGTACCACCTGACCATAGACATGGTTGAACCAAATCTCTCTTTCAGCCAGTCACCCCCATGCCATATTCCAAGCATGATTGTGGGATCTCATAGAACAACCAATCCAAGAACAACCAAGGGAATCCATAGGTTAAACCACCTCCACCCTCACCAAACCACGATCACACCAAAATTGGTGTTGCGATCACAATCGAACCGAACTTGGAATGCCATTCAGAATCCATCACTATAATTGAGAATTTTGTGTCTCCTTGTCTCTCAGGCTTTACCGCAATCCAATCCTAGATCACTAAGCCCTAGACTGAGACCAGTCTCTCAGGCTTTACTACAATCCAAACCCGGATAACTAGGCCCTAAACCGAGATTTATCCCTCAAGCTTTACCGTGTATCCAGCCAAAATCGGTCAAGGGATTCCTATGCCTTTGGGAATGAACGTTGAGACCACCTTCGCCCTGAACTCTGAAATCCATCCGGCAAACCAAAGCTCAAGACCTAGATAAACATCCCAACATACCATGACATCCAGAAAAAGGCAAGGCTAGGTTGAAAACCACTGACATAACCCGACAAAACCATGCCACCGACAACAAGAGAACCATACACCAACATGTAAAGACATGCATGTCCAAACTAGCTAGGAAATCACACATGCAAAAGGTTGCCTGCAAGTATTCCTGTTGAAGCTGCTTGATCTTGATTTCCTTTCCTTGATCCTTGCTTTCCTTCCTTTCCCTTTGCTTGATTTTCCTTCCTTGATCCAAAGCTAGAGTGCTTCAAGAAATTGAGCTAACAAAAGGTTACCAATTGATACTCAGAAACATTTTTATCAATGAGTCCTCTATTTTCTTCATTTTCCATTATTTTCCTTCAATCTCCTCCTCACAGGCAACCTATGACCTTTCACCTTACTTTTCTCCTAATTTCCTTTATTTTCATAAATAAATGTGCCAAAAATGCCTTTTTTCCTTTTAATGCCTTAGCCTTTGCCAATTTTCCTTAGCCAAAACGCACATCCAGTGATGCCCACTAGGATATCTTTGCCCAACATTCAGCTTGGAATAAGTGTCCCTTAACTGTGCTCTTATTTTTCCTTTATTAACTTTTATTACATGGAATTTTCACTAGGGTTGTTACAAATATGCCAATGCATTGACATCTCACAAACTTTTAGAGAACATTTAAATAATAAAGGATTTGTTTATTGGTTTTGTCTCCCATCTCTATATCCATAATATCTAGCAATTTCTCACTTACACTGATCTCCATTAAGACTTTGGCCATCATTCGATAAACACTAGTTTTTAAAGAGTAGTCCACCATAATAAACTTGCGCATAATGTCACCCAAATGTTTTAAGGATTTTTTTGTCCAAAACTATAGGGGAAGCCTTTGGAATTTAACATAGATTAGGTTGTTTGAGACAAATTCAGATCTTGGGTCAAAATAAATATGCCAAGTTTTTAGGGACAAGAGGGAATAATCCCATGACTATCTCCCATTAAGGATCTTGCAAGTAGCCTCTTTCAATCTAAATAAGAACCCAAACCATCCTCTTGTATTATGTAATAAATAAGACCATATCCTAACATTGAATTCCGACATTTCTACATCCTAGAGTTTAAAGAATTTGCAACTATATGCCTCCTATGGAAGTTTCCAATTATAAGAGCCTTTCTTGACAATTCCATAGCTTCAATTACCCCCAAATATTCCCCAACAACCATATTGAATTCCACTTCTTTTCTCCTTATCACCTTATTCCTTTTCTTGATTTTTCAAATCTCATTAGACTCTAAACCTACTTCCTTTATATTAAGGTAACCACACAAAGCTTTTGAGTCTAGATTCATTTTGCACAAAGCTTCCAAGTCCAAATTCATGTCCATAAACCTTGCCCCTTTCACCTAATATTTGCAAGGCCCTTCACTAAAGGTTACCCCTCCCTTTTAAGAGAAATCTTGTTCATGAACTTCCTTTTCCTGATATCTCAAAGGCACTTAAGAAAATAATTAGGGTTTGAGGATACAAAAAATTTACCCTCTACTACAAATGAAGATAGATATATATATTTAGGCTCAAGTTTGTGGCACTTACTTCTATTCTAGTTGCTTGATAGAAATTATGGTAACCATAAAGTGGGCTTTTAATGACTCCATCCTTGAGATTTGCTCTATAGTTTAAGTTCACTATTTTGAGCTCCTAGCAATGACCCAATGAGCTCAACTCATTATTATCCATAATAATGGCACGAGGTATTTGCTAATATTTATTGCCATCCATTTTCACCTTGATCTAACCATATATCCATCCCTTCAATTGGGTCCTATGTGTAACATCAACTAATTGTATGTCCATGGCCATTTTATAGTAATCTTAAACTTTTCACAAAGGAATTTTGTCATATTCATTGAAGTGGAACCACAATGATATGATTCTTTCTTCAAATGTGAGATCATGTAGTTCCAACTACAATATTAGAAATAACAAGACCCCATAATAGGCGCAATCCAATCCCTCTACACTAGATGAGTTGAGAAGCATCATAATTGATCAATGTTTCTCTAACAACGACTGATCAATTTCTTGGACTTTAGTTAAGAATTTGGAGTTTGTGGGAATTCATCTTGGCATTTATTCCTCCATGATTGATCTCTTGTGAAATATTGAATGCGAAAATTTCAACCTCTATGATATATATTTTTAATTTCACAATTTGGAGAAACATTGAACCACCATACCATTGCTAGAAGAGATTGTCACAAGGTTAGATGTATGTTAGTTGTACTTTCCATTTATAGCTTGAGATTATAATCACTTTGCTTGAAAATCCATGTGTAATCCACTCTTTGATTGTTGGTTAAGTTGTCAGGAAACCATATGCACTACTAGATACATGGATGTCACCTTACATTGATTAATCACAACAACTATGGATCCAGTCACCCATTCAATCCTCCATGACAATGATATCATGCTTGTTAGTTTACTCGCTTATTATTCCTTAATCCCAACCATGTGTTTATTGTCATTATTTTACTTATCTTTAAACTGAAAATTGCTCCATCATTACTTTGAGCTATCTTAAGGATGAACTCTCTCATTGCCTTTGTTGTCATGTTGACCCATGCATGATTTCTTATCTCTGGCCAAAATAGAGATTGGTCATCATAAACCTTGTGATAACTTTATATATATGATATGCTAGGAGGAGCCCAAATAATAAGAACACTCCATTCTATCTTGTTCAATTTATTATGAGATTCACGATAGACAATATTGCTTATCTAGAGATCTGCGTGCTTTGAGATCTTGGATTCATTATGAAGATCAAAAGTGTATTTCACTTTTTGTTTAAGAGCTTATTTTATTTTACAGGAAGTATTTATGCACCCCTAGATCTAGTTCCATCTAAGGCCTATTCTCTTACTACCCTATTATTCAAGGAGATAAGAAGAGCCACATTGATCTTATTGACTTTCACAATCACATATAATATAAAATCCCTATTTTCAAGGAACTATTCACATACCCATAAAGCTTAATATGTTTAGAGGAAGTATTTACATATCCCTAGGTCTAGCTCCATTTGAGACCCACTATTTTATTACCTTGTTTTTTACGGAGATAAGAAGACCTGCATTGATCTTATTGAAATTTAGAAACATAGTCAAGTCGAAATCTCTTAGAAAATATTTAAAGCTTAGCTTATACTTAAAGTACATGTTTATCACAACACATTGCTTATTTTTTCTATGCCTTAAATGTTAAGGGAGATCACTCTTCCTATCTTTCTTTGTAGATTCAAGCAAGATTAATCTTACATCTTTGTAGCTCTTTTCTCCTCATTTCTGAAGGGTGTAAAAATCCTTGTATGCCATGCAATTTATGTAATGAAAAATAAATCCACTATAGTGAATGAATCTACATCATTGTAGTTTTTCTTTACTGATGCTCTGAATTGGGTAGAGAAATTTTGGGCTTTTGAGGCACCTAAGCTTAGATCTCAAAAACATAACTGACATACTAGAATTGAAAATCCTTTACTATATGTCCCTAAAAGTGGAAACTTTGGGTCAGGTAACTAAAGGACAAATATCTTAGAACTCTTAAATGCTTTCTATACATTGAGAGGTTATTTAAAAGAAACACTCCAAATGGAGTTTGAACAGAAAAGTTATGCCTCCAATAGGGTAATCATCAATTTTTCCTCATAGGTCCATGTAAAGGCCATGCCAACTCACTATTCACCCATGCAGAGTTAATAACAAGTGGAATTGAATGTAAACTTATAAAAGCATCAAGAGGTTCCCAAAACCTAACCCAGTGACCTAGAAAGGGAGTTAAAATATAGTTAAGAGGGAAATAAGTTTAGCTCTTATTGTAGTGATATCATGTTCCATTGCAAAACAAATGCTATGAGGAGTAAAGATATACCAACATAGAGAAAAAATAGTAATATGTAGGGGATCATCCTGTCTCATAGTGCCATAATCGGTTTGGTGGTTTTTGTGTTCTGCCTTGTACCCCTTGATTTTTGAGAAGTAAGATATAGTCCACCATTCACTAAAGTGTTAACCTACACTTGATTTTTCCATGGTAAATATTATTGTCATAGTGTTTCCTTGAGTGCCTTTGCTATTGCATTTCTTTTCTTATTCCATAGTGGTTTAAGAATTTGTATGATGTGTTTATTTTTCTAACTAATCACCAAATACAAGAGAAACAGTTGCACAATCAAGCATAGAGACATTGTATCAACAAATAATTAAAGCTCTATTTTGATGAGTTGACTATTGAAATAACCAAAGTAGTAAACAAATCACTATATAATAGTAATACCATCTCCTACCGACATATTGTGAAATTGGTTTTTAGATACATGTTTTGCTCAACCTCTTCTCCCTCATCTGTAAACTTTGTGATGTGTTTATGTATGTGGTTATAAGTTAGATACATTTAAAACCTAGTAGCATTCTCCTCCTCAATCTCACTTCCTTTTTTTGTTGTTGGAGTAGCTATAGGCACACCCATTCTCTTTAAAAATTTCCCTTTATGTGAACTCCTTCTTAATAGAATATGGTCGCTAAGGAGTTAAATTCTCTATAAATGAAGACGTAATACTTGATTTTATTTATTTATTTTTAATGAAACATGTACTTTTGTATTATATAACTTGGATTACATGGCCAAAACCATTTACATCATATTTACCAAAACTAGCTTCTGTAAACTCTGCTACTTCTACATTCTAGTATAACCAAAGCAGAGATTTATTTCCTCAACGGGCTCTATGGACTACAATTTTGCATTGATATTTCCCGTAAGCGCTACAAAATTGCCCCAACAACAAAATGTATTCACAATACATAAGAAAACATATTTAAACCGGATTGGAAGGGCCAACTTCCTCATTGGAGACCCTTGACGATGAACCACACTAGGTGGTTCGAAACATGTAGAGTCAATAAAATATAATGTGATTTCTACAAAAAGAAAATTCTAATATACAAAATATGGATCACAAAAGCTTGAATTCAGAGACCCCTTTTCCTTTGCTTGTCCTTATGCCATTTACACCTTCGTTGGAGTTGTTCTGTTGTTCCTTATATTCGTCACTTGGAATGCCAACCATAATTTTTTGAACCTCAGTGAATAAATTGACACTAACCAACTTTGTGCTACTGGTCATCAAATTTGATTCCAACTTGATTATTTTCTCGTCCATCCTCGCCTCCAAACTTTCCATCCGAGCTTGCGTCAATGTTGCACTGGTCACTTTATTGTCCTCCAAAAGCTCCACACATCATGTTAAGAGGTCTAGATGATCCATGAGGAGTTTGAACATAAATTCCACTACCTTTTTCCAACGCTCCACCTCAAATTCCAAAGCTTGGCCTCCTGTCAACGCCATCTCCAAATGTTCGAATAATAGACAATTGCAAGAATTACGCTCCGAGAGTACGAGAACATATGCCTAGAAGCTTGGTGAGATCATCTTAAATAGACCATCAAGGCTCAAATTATCCTAGTTACAATCCTGAGTCTCCATTAAATCCAAATCTTCACTGATCCTCATGCCGGATGCTGGCTTGTCTTTCCCAATACTCAAAATTAATTTCCCTTGTCGATAATTTGTTGTCACTCAAGGGAAGGAATGAATGTTGTTAAGACCAGGATAAGAACTACTACCAATATGAAGGAAGATATCGATCGCTTGTCTGTCAACCTATCCTTAGCACACTTGGGTAACAAAGTTGATCTCCTAGACGTACCAAGTATTAGGTAGAGTTCACCAAGTGGATGCTTGATGTGCCTTACTCCCCATTTGTCCTGCATATGGAGAGTTATTGTCCACAAATGTAATCTTCTGCCAACGCTTTCAATGTGATCTCGATACATCGTCATTGGAGACATTCGATTATGGAATTGGGATATTTCCTTTGTCGTCACCATTTAATTCAAGGAATCCTTCCCTTAGTTCCGTTCCCGATTCACCATTCGATCGACCTCACCATTTAATTGTCTCAAAACATGGAGAGTGGAGACTTCTTCTAGTTTTCCCAGTTGTAGCATTATTCTTTTCGCCATCGAGGGACTCGTATGGTTCAATGGTTATTGTAGTTTTGAAACTCATTATGACTAAAAAAATGGAATCCCCAATGATGCATAGTTTTCTAATGTCGAGATTTATAGCAATGTCTAGACCTTTCTAAAGAGCTAGAAATCCGACTTTGTTATTTGTGGCCAATCCTATCCCATGCAAATCTAAACTCTTCTTCTTCCTCATGGCAATATAACACCCCTCATGCTCTTGCCGCCCCTCTGATTTAAATTTTTTTAGTTAAAGAATTATGATTAATTTTTTTCCCTATCCCCAATTAACATAAAATTTAGATTTATAATCCTAATTAACATAAAATTGAGATTTATAATTCAACCAAATCAAAACAAATATAATTAACAATTTCAACGACCAAACAAATATAATTAACAATTTCAACGACCAAACAAATTTAATTAACAGTGATTCCCATTCACACTTAGTGAATCAAACCAGCCTGGTTGAGAGAATCCCATTTCACTCAAGTGAACCAAACACATAAATACTGAATTCGATTAAGCACGTTCGTTTTACCACTTAAACTACGAGACTGTGTGAACAGCCAAGCACTCACCTCACACGACTAACAGAAGACGTTCTATCGAAATATCGATACATACTGGCAAATTTTTTGTGGCGCTAAAGTAAAGAGCTAGCCATGGCAATGGCGAAGATGGTGTCTCTGAAAACACCGGCGTCTTTTGCTCTGAGAGCCTCATCGCCGTTATTATTTAACGGCCTCCTTCCATTCGCGTATTCAATTTCAAGCTCTTCACCACGGACGATGAAAAGAATCGGCGTGAAAGCATCTTTTCAGGCCATGGCGTTTCTGAATTCTCCCCGCGGTATTGGCAGTGTAAATGGCGTGAATTTGAAGCCAAGGATGGGCGTAATGTTCCAGGCGAGAAGAGGATTCCTTTCAGAGCTCCGAAAAATGGAGGAAGAGGAGGATTTTGGTCAGTATTTTAGGTCCTCTTTTTAGAAATTATATCTCAAAACACAATTTTTTACTGCTTCGATATGCGGGGTTTTCTAACGAATCAGTTTTTAATGTCTGTCAATAGAAAACAATAATTTTATAAAAAAACTTCCATTTGATTTCGCCATTAGCCATTTCACTGACGAGAATTGGTGACTGTATTGACTCTTCTCATCTTGACACACAAAATATGAATCGATACATTCGAATTTTGAATTGAGTTATCTACGCAAGTGAAAATGTCCTTTTCCTCGTATAATCCACATGACTTGGACTGGGGAACGATTAGGCAAAGCTGAAGAGTAAGACTATGACTTGGACCCGGAAGAATTAGGGAAGAACTTGGCATAAAATCCAGTAAATTAAAAAAACTAAAAAATGCTTGGAATAGGCAATGCTTGTCTGCTTCTGTCAAAATATATCAAAATGGTCAAACTCACTAAATAACTCAATCAAAATTTCTCAAGCTTTTCAAGTGTTGGTCAAACTCATTAAGTGACTGAATCAAATCTGCTCAACCTTTTCGAGTGTTGTCCAAACTCACTGAGTCTTGGTGTGTTTGATCATATTTGACTGAATTTGGCCTAAAGAGGCAGACTGGCTTTCGTCTGTAGCCAAGATGAGTATTTTCTTGTAACAAACTTCTCTTCTGTTGTCAGAATCTGGCCATATAGAAAGTGAGGTGGAATTTTCGATGATTTAGGGTGATTCAAAACTGGGCAAAATCCCGAATGGTATTGTTGCATGATCCACCATAAATAGAACTTGAACCATTAAGGAACTCTGCTTATGTCTGGACTCTGAAATATATAACACATTCTTATCAGATTTATGGCCGGAAAGAGTATCTTTTTACTACAAGATTAGCTGATCCCTTTGACAAACTTGGTGAGTCTTGTTTCAATGCTTGTTCTTCATGGATGCTGCCTCTGTATCTTACATGCTCTTTCCCAAAGAGGTACACATGCTGAAGTTAATAAAAAGTGAGCACCTCTTAAAAAATTTCCCTGTTTTGTCTTTTGGTGTAGCTTCATATTCACAAGCACAAAGATCGAGGTAGCTTTGTTTGTTACAATTCTGTTATGCTGAACAATTGGTGAGAAGTGCAGAGGTTGGTAGATACAGGAAACAACAAATTATGCTTGTTCTTCGTGTGGAGTGAGGTTTTATGGATAATGAGCTCTGTTTCCTCAAAATCTAGCAGGTCTTGTGAGAGGGCTCACAAGACAAGAGCCAGACCAAAGGACAACACTATGAGGTGGAGGCCCGCTGCCACCACAACTCACCACTTGCTCGTTAGTGGACCTTCATCATAAAGGAGGCTTCCTTGTGCTGGTCACCTAATAGGTATTCAAAGTTTATGGCTTAGAGGTGACAAAAGGATAGGTTCACGATTGGCACTTAGCTTAAGGACAAGGCTCAATCCAACAAAGACAAGGCAAAGCGTGCACTCCAAGAGGCTTATCTAGGGCACTTATGACTTAGGGTTTAATGAATAGGAAGGGACAGAGGCATACCAAGATGCATAAGGCCAAGAAAAGGCTTGTTAAAGATAGATATGATCAACAATTGGAGCAACAAGCCTTCAGGAAGCCCTAAGTTGAAGCCTAGGGTTAGGTTAGAGTTTAACCCAGGGTAAAATTACCTAGGGCTTGTGATGTCACCTCTAAAAAGGAAAAATTTACCATGGAAAAAGGTAGATTTTGATGCAACGAGGTTCAAATATGTGTATAACCCTCACCCTAGCCCTAGCCTAACAACTTGCCTTGAAGGGCCGAAAAAGTAAGAGAAAGGGAGAAAATAAGTTTTAAAGAAAGAACTTTTCTATGGTGTGATCACCTAAGTGGATGGCCAGTGTTTGATCTTTGGGTGATGGAGTTTAATAGATACCTACTAATGGAAATATCAAACCCTAGTATGGAGTAAGGGCAAGAAAAACCCTAGTTTTCAAAACCTTAGCTATCATATTATGAAGGTATAAAGTCACAAAGAGAACCTAACATGGAGATTCATTCAAGGGATTGTCATATATTCTTTAGGTTAATCATACAATACTTTGCCAAGATTTCATAGAAAAATGTTCAATAAAACTAGCACATAGAAACCCCAACAATAATAATTCCATGCAATAACCATTTGAAGGATAATCAATAACAAAGGTACTTACAAGCAATGCATGAACAAATCCTTTAATATCCCAAAATGATGTCTCCACAACAAGAGCTAGTCTCCAAAAGCAAAATCTCTACAATAGATCACTTCTTTGCAAGAATACAAGACACTTTGAGCTAGGCCGAAATCCTGTAAGCAGGCCGAATTTCCATAAGTGATGATGAGAAATGAAAATGAGGTGACCTCTATTTATATGAGGTCTACCTCAATGAATTCTAACTAATGAAGCCCCAAAAACAAGTTTGACATGAAATCAACCTTGATTACAGGCCAACCCACTAGCTTAATGATAAAACAAGCCATAAATTCCCACACGTGTGAGTTGTAGCCTCATAATTGTTGAGGTCATGCCCTTTTTGGGCTCCAAATGGCATTCTAAGGCGAGATGGGGTCTGAAAAAGTGTCAGAGTGCTAGGATCATCCAAGATTTGAGGAGTATCCCTCAAATCCAGCTCAAGTCCTCCTCTCCCAAATCTAGTTGGGGAGTCTCCATGTCATCTCCATGGGTCTCCAATAGTCAAAACATGGCCTCCTTGTTGAAGAATCTAGGGCAATGGGGTATAGTAGGATTCTTCAAGACTTGATAACAATTTGTGAAGTTCTTTTACAATTTATCTTGTTAGCTTAATCTTCTTCTTCTTCTTATTAATGCATGTGTGTTTACTTCATCAAATTGCTACCAAAAACATAAGAACAAGAACACAAGATGTTGGGTCTTTGCCAGGGCAAAACCTCTCTCTCTTAGAGAGGAAAACCCTTTTGTAAATTTCTCTTATTTCAGCTTCTTATTGATCAATGCCAAACCTTAGATCCTTGACAAGAATATTCTCCAAGAACAAGTCAAGTCCTTCCTTCTTCCCGCACTTTGTTTCCCGACACTTCGTCCTCCTCCTTCCGGCATTTCGTTCCCCGACACTTCGTCCTCCTTCTTCTTTCGGCAACTGGTGATAGACCTTGTTATGCTTAGTTCTAGAAGAGATATTTCTCCTTGATCCTTAGTGAACTCTTTCACATAAGATGATGCCTTCCTTCTCTTAACCAACCGAGCTCCTTCTTGATGTGAAGTTGCAACCTTGATGTGACAACACTGTAGCCCTAGTTTTTTGCACGTGTGAGAGGTTTCCCTTAGGTTTTGACCCTTTTCTTCTTCACTTGAGAGAGTCTCTTCTTCACTATAGTGGGAGGCCTTATAGGCCTTAGTTTCTAGCCCAAACGATGAGAGATGAGCAACTTTGATGTTGTTGCTGTAGTGACCACAGACAACCCTCCTTTTCCTCGCACGTGTGACTGCAATTCACCCTAAAACAGTGCTTTAAGCTTTGGTTATATCTCCTCCTTCTTCGCTGCCCTAGAGGCTCCTTTAAACTCGACTTTTCCACCCTTTACTTGACTTCACTTGCTCGCTGATTTCAAAGGTGATTATTATGTCGTTGGAGGAGTGGACAACCTCTATATATAGAGGACTGTCCCTCCCTTAGGCCGACTTGACTTCCTTTGCATCGTTTTTACTCTTTTGATGATGTCATTGCATGGAGAGGACTTTGACTTTGCTTGGAGAGATATTCTTTGACTCTTATACAAATATATACATGGTGGAACATGCCCTTGCCACTCTTATACAATTATATACATGGTGTGACTAACTAATAGTAGTTCACATCCTGAGTGTATGAATGTAAGGAAGGAGCAATCGTGGAGGCATGAGTTACCCTGTTTGGCCTGCTTTTGCCACCCTTTTAGTGTGGCTTTTACTTTTTCTTGATAATGCTTTGTATTGCGGTGTATAACTCAAGGGTTAGAGTGTTCACTTTATGATGTAGCATTTTATATTACCCCTTAAGATGAGACAATTCATCACTCATCAGGGTTGGGACATGCAAGGGTTCATTTTGATGTAAAGGAGCATTATGTGCTCAGGAATCGGGTGATGGCTAATGAGGAGGGTAGAGCTCATGCTAGGCTTTTGCCTATGTGCTAATTTATGTCCCGACCATCTTTTGCATTTTGATTTTCATCTTTTCCTTTTATTGTGGCCATGATATGTTTTTTAAATTCTTTTAGCTACATCAACCTCAAGGGAAATGTTTTTCGGCCCTACTCAAGGAGTGTGGACATGAGGGTGCCAAATCCCAATAAATCAATGACATGTTAGACCTGAAGAATGGAAGTGGTATATGGGGCTTGTGGTGTGTCATGGAAAGTGTCAAGGATGGTATAAGGGATAATGAACATGCTATTGCAATCCGGTTTTCCAAGTAGTGCTGCTTCTACAACCCTAAGGCCTCAAGGGAGGTCCCATTGGACTAGGGCTAAGGATTAACCCCTTTGGTAAGTTGAGAGAACAAATTGACAGTCAAGATCAATCAATCTTCTAGATCATCCCTCTATCCATACTTAATGCCCAAAACAAACATGCATAAGCATATGATTGCATAATGATCAAAGTCCCTTTTGAATAGTAGCCCACCTTCATCCAAGTGGTAATGTCGGATGGGGAGAGGCGTGTGACTGATGTAGATGAGGGAGGCACATGGCATATCATCATCAAATAGTGATTGTCAGGGGTTGCTGGTTGGTTGACTGTCAAATGTAGGAGAAAAGTTTTCTCCTTCGGGTTACCCATTTCGGTGGGTAACAAGCTCAATGATGATAGTCACATACTAACAAGGTCCGTCTAGTGAGGCTTGAGAGACCTCACCAAACATCTTGTTCAATGTTCATATGTCAAGTTTAGTAGGTTTAAATTCCTATTTTCTTGTAATCCAGAACTTCATAAGAGGCTATACCAAGCCAAAGTGTTTTAAAAAACTTAGTTAAAAAGTTATAACCTACATAAATTATAAGCTTTTAATTTTAAACTTATAGTTTTCAATGGTAAATTTCTTTTTATAGTGTTCTTTATGCTTTGTCTAAAGCCATGTTATATTTTGCTAGTTGAAAAGTGTGGTTTGCATATTGATAATATATGGAAAATGCTTTCTTCAAGTTTCTATATAAAGTGGGTTTTAAATAGTAAAAACTTCACTTAGTTTTAAAATAACTTTACATGTGGCAAATAGCTAAAAAGTCTCACATTGAAGTAAACTAAGTTGAATGGCTTTTGTGAACTATGCTACATGTTAGTAGTTTTGAAGGTAGGAACTTGTTCTCTGATAAGGATGTGAGGAGTAGTGTTGTGAGACTTGGAAAATTTGTGAGTCTTGTCAAGTCTTTGTTGAAACAACCACTTGCTTTAAACTCATGGTAAAACTTGCCTAAGCCCGAAACTTAGTTGCAATCCTCTCAGACTTGTGAAAACTCAGTTGGAATTGACTTAAAACTCATGAGTTCAACCTAGAGTAGGCAAATTTGTTGTTGACATGTTGAACTTGGTATTATCGGTAGACTATAATTCGTGACAGTGGTTACATTTGAATGGGAGTTAAACTCATGAGTTCAATATAGAGTAGGCAAATGTGTTGTTGAATTGTTGAACTTGGTATTATCGGTAGATTATAATTCGTGACAGTGGTTACATTTGAATAGGAGTTGTTTGTAATTCAATGGTTACCCAAAGGACTAGTTGTTGAGGTGAATCTTGATTGCTTTCGGCAAGCCTTCTTTAGGATTGACTCATAAACATATGCGGGGACATGAAAGCAACCTCTACTTTGGCTTTGATTTATCCACGAATCCCCCAATCTAATTTCTAATTGCTTGTAGAGTCTCCACATCCTACAGGTTTAAGGGGGAGATGAGGCAACCCCACCCACAATAGAACGATACTTGGTGTACCCTCTTTTGGGTCGAAATCCAAATACCACTAATTAAGGTAAAGCCAATTGGATCCCATAAACGAAGGGCCGCTACAAAGCATTCAATCTTGGACATCATTAGATTTAAAGTGAAAGCCATGAAAACCCTTACGACATTTGCTTCCTTGGATGTGGTGAACCAATTGGCTATGGAGGATTCTAGTGATTTAAATGATGGAAACACTCCCATCAACTTTCCAATTAGCAAATGGTCGAAGAACAAAAGAGCTTTGAAATTTGGACTGTTGAACTTGTTGCCTACACCTGCCTACAAGTTAGTGAGAAAAACCTTCAACCCCACAAGGTGTGGTTGGTGGCAGGGAACTCAGAGAAGGGGTTGTCAAACTAATCCCAACTCTCTCCGTTTGAGCTATCCCCTAGGTTAGCTTAGGGGGGTGGTCCCTAATGAAAACTTAAGTTAAAGAGATGTGAGTTTCTAGGAGAATTGTTAGAGTTAAATAGATTATTTCTTTAAGATCTATAAGCAAAACTGATATGAGCACTAACCATAAATATGTAAGATAAACATGAAATACATAAACAACCAGTGTCTTCAAAGTATTGCTCTTTAAGAAATGAAACTGTATTTGCTTAGAATGAAGTGAAATGCTTTCAAATGGAAAGCCAAAATAATCCTGAAAAGTGAAACAATAAATTGTTAGCACAAGCTATTATAAATGATTTTAAGTTGAATAAGTTTACAAATCAAAGCATGGAAATTATCTTGCTCAAAAGGATACAAAATAACTCAAATGTTAGACCAAGATGACAACATGCAATTAAGTTTGCAACCCAAAATAATAGTACTTGAAAGTGAAATCAACCATTTATGACAATAATTAAACCACAAGATGAGTCAATTTCCAAGTACAAGAAAAATTAAACTTGTTGCAAAATTAAAAGGAATTACAATGCTTGCATCCAAAGTGCCTCTTGAAATAAGATTTACATGTGAGACTTTAAACCATCAAGATAACAAGAAATTTAAGAACTTTGCAAACAAAACAAATATGATGGAATGAGAAATTTAAGAACTTTGCAAACAAAGCAAATATGATGGAATGAGTTCTTGGTTTATTTTATTAATTAGTGCTAAGGCAAAATTACAATTGAACTCTAGTCCTCAGACCTCATCCTCGCCCAAATGTTTAGATCTCACAATGAGGAGTCAACAGAGTTAGAGGGTCCCTAAAAGTCTATTCAACCAATTTAAGTTGGAGGTAAGTTTTAGTGAGGCTTGGGGCCTTTCTATACTAAAATGCCCAGATGAAATGCAAATTGTGTTAATTCCCCAAATTAAACTAATGCTTCAAAGAGAAATAGTTTGCAAAACTTGAGAGCGTATGCATGTGGGAATTTAAATACAAGATTAGTAAAAATTTGCATGTGGAGTGAAATGTATTGATTTTAAGCATGCACAATATGAAATTTAAAAGCTAGAAAGCTAAAAAAAAAAAAACTAAAAGAAAGATTAGGCCACCCACAAGAATTCCTTCTCTAAATGAGGAAGGGGGATGCCATGGGAAAAATCCCAAGCTCCCTCCAACCATTTTATTTTTTATTTTTTTATTAGCGCTTAAATTGGGTAAAAATGCCTTTAAGAGGGCAAACCACAATACGAGAGAGATCTTTACAAATATGACACTCTAACAAAGCTAGATTGTCTCCCCAAAAAATATAACAACAACAAACTTGAAGATGGGAAAAACTCTCCAAAAGAGATTCACAAGGCTCAAAAGGCCCACAACCTCAATGAGTTTACAACTCTCTCCCAAGTGCTTATGGCCTCCCTAGAAATCAATCTTTGGATAGCGTGAGGGAGTCCTGCATATACACGAGTGAATAGTTTTCCAAAGCTTCTCCTCACGCCCCTTACTGTCCAATGCTCAAGCCTATGGGCTGCAAAAAAAAAAAAAAAAAAAACCAATTGTCAGTGTAAAATTAGGATAAAGAAACCAAAACTGAATTTAGAATTTAATTTACAAAATACTAGCTCAAGTAATGGGAGTGAACCCCCATACTTGCCTAGCTTCAGAAATGACTCTTGAATAGGAGATATAACTTTGAAAGAAATAGAATAAAAGAAATTTTGAATTTTAAATGGATGATCAAGTAGCTATAGATTAAGAAAACTCCCTTTTTCTCTTCGTTGGATTGAAAACTTGAAGCGAAAAATGGCTGAGCCTTGGATCGCTGTGATTCTAGGACTGAGTTGATCTAATTGAGATTTCTCCCACTTCCAGATGGATTCCTGCACACAATACAAAAGTTCTTTCCCACACACTTGAACACGTATTAGTTTGCACACGATTAGAGCAATATAATGAATAAGATAAACCAAACATTCCTCCTAAAATGAATTGACAAGCTTATCCCTAGAATACTACTTTAAACCAATGATATGTGCAAGATAGCTTGCACACATCAATCCAAGCAAGATGGCAAGCATAAAATAATATTAATTCAACATGTGAAAGAAATTAAACACAATAACAGTAGTATGAAAGGACATCACCTCATAACGCCAAGATAACAACAACCAGATATCCCCAAAGTCTTGATTGTGTTAAGAAAGTATGCAAGTACAAAATGGTAGAGTTTCCTCAAGTCCAATAACTTATTACATAATACAATATGAGAGCCCATGGCTCTATTATATAGAGAGTTGGGAGCAAACCCCAATGAAGAATGACAATGACAAATGGCATTGGAGCCAATCCTAATGTAGAAGTGATTAAACAAGTGGTATGACATGACAATCCCAAAGAGAAATTCGAATTTGTTGAATGGAGCTCCAATGCCAAGTGTAAAAATCGAATTCTGGCAAGTGGACTTCATTTTTTTCTCCCTTTATGTGCCAAATTCGAATTTTATGATGGAATGACGAGTGTATATGGGTGGTAACCCATGTGGGGACAATTTCCCACAAAAATCTCCACCAAATATTCTCCCAAATCCTCCAAGATGTGCATTAACTTCACAAATTCGAATTTCCAAGTAAGCAACTTTCTCATTTAATGCCAGAAATTCGATTTTATTTGAGCACATGTCCTTTCCTTGATTTTAGGAGTCCACATCACCTTGGGACTTCACTTTAACTCCCCCATAATTTTCCATTTCATTTCCACAACATTTAGCATGTGTGGATATTTATTTTTCTCCATTTATTTAATTTCTAGCTTAATTAATTGCCAGATTTCCCACTAAACTTAGGAAAAGTGGGATGTGAGGGTTCAAAACACATTTTTAACCCATCAAAGTGTGTCATAGTAGAAAGTTGAGGGTGAGAGGTGCAAATTTCATTACTCATACCCCATACAACTTCTCTAGACATCACTTATTACATTACAAATACAATTTTATTAGCAATTTCCGCAGTGCGGAAAATCTAAAAAATTAAAAAATGACTACTTAGATCTAACCAAATTCCACGAAATTTTTTATGCGATCTAGTATGGTAATATACATTGACTCTAGACGCTAAGATGTGTTAAGGGCTCAACCTTCAAACCGTCACCTCGGCTTTGGGGTAAAACGTGAGTGAAAAAACCCATAAAATTATCTGCCTCTAAAAAAGAAGGTGTAATTAACCAGATAATAAAAAACACTTCAAGGTGTACTCATTTGTTGATCGAGTCCCAACATCCTAGGCTTGTTACAGACTAAAAAATTCATCATTACTAGTATCACTTATTACAATTCCCCGCAGGGTGTGGAATCTGGGTACAAGAAAGATGATGAGAAGATAGAAGTAGAGTTAAAAAACTTTGTTGATTGATGATATATGATGGTACAAGTTTCTTTTGGATCATCCTTGGGCATGGAGTCTTCATATAATCATTAGGTGCCACTCTAGTGGTCATCATGGACCAAGGTTGCTAGAGAATGGAGCGAAGTGTGAGTGTTTTAGAGAGCAGGGGCATTGGAAGCGTCATTTTCCAAAACTTTTGGAGCGGAGCATTCAGGGAGCATTTGTTATATATATATCTTAAGAAAAACATGCAAAATGCCAAATTAATTGTAGCATGTATGAAAACATCCATATATATATATATATTAAGAAAAACATGCAAAATGCCAAATTAATTGTATCATGTATGAAAACATCCATATTGGTACATTAATGAAGGTAGAAATGGCATCCATAGTACATTAATGATCAATCATTCAAGCATCGATCCTCCAGAATCTAGACTTTAACAAGTACAAACACATGTACAAAGTTTTAAGCCACATAAGGGAAAGTATATCATTAACTTATGGAATGAAATAGGCTATCTAACAACTATCAACAATAACATGACTGAATAGTTATGTTTACAAAATAGGCCATTTTCACACCAAAGTATGAGGACCTTTCCAAATAATAAACTACGCTAGTTAAACATATCTCTACAAAAAGTGTTTACCAATTGTGAAAGCACCCACGTTGCCATTGTTGTAGCTATGGGGCAACAACACCATGCATGTTCCACCAGTCCTTGACAATGTTCCATCATTGCTTATATTGGGATCCTCATCATTAGCATCATCTTTCATTCTTCACCTCTTGTCTAGCCTTTGCTTCTATCTCGATACTTAGGAACATCAGTCGACACAACCCAATTTTGATGAAACCACGTAATCCAAGCCTTAAAATATAGTAGAAAAAACTTAACATGCATGATCAATGATTTTGGTTTGAGTAAAAGGTACATTTTTGCTAAATCCATGACAGACAAATTCAAAAATCAACACCACCAACATTGGGGTACATATAAGGCTTTGAGCTCTTGATTAAATACCAATCACATATTCTCATATGCGATAGAATCCAATGAAAATGTTGTAATCCCACCGATCCCGAAATCCTTAAAACTGTTAAGTTTGTTGAATTTTGATAGGATACGAAATTTTGTATTCTCCAAGTGAACTCCGTTGAGGTTGGAACCACTCTCAAACATCCTGAAACAATTAATGGTAATGTTAACAAATTAAGTAAAAGGATAAAATGGAAATGTTACCATTAGAGAGCTCCTAGGGATTTATGGAATGCCTAGGGAGCATCTAGGGAGCACCTTAGGATCATGCTCCTTGGCTCCGAAAGTGTCCTTGGGAGCACCACACTCTCCGATTTGTAGGGAGCGTGCCTAAAAGGTTTGGAGTGTGCTTCTACTAGGAGTGCAGTTCCAAGGTTGGAGCAAGGAGGGGGAGACGCTTCCTGCAACTATGCTTTGGATGGATAGATTGGAGATTGAGTTTGGGGATTTCTTCTCTCTTGATAAATTTGGATGTATTAGATGTTGATCTGGGGTGTTGAGCTGAGGACATTAGCAGGTTTTTGAAGTTGGTTTTCTTAACTAATGGGTTTGAGTTTGAGGTGGATGCGATGATCAAAGGCATCTTTAAGAAATTCTAGGTTGTAGGTTTTTTATTTATGGATGGATCCTTGCTTCAACCCTTGTATAAATGGATTAACTCTACTTGAAATCACAAGTTGTATACTCCATTACGTGGATCTTTGGGTGTTCAACTTTTCACAAGAGCATTGAGCTTCTATCCTTCTCCAAACAAATAGGTTTAGTTGCCCATGGTGGTAGCTAGGGATGGAAACACTAGTCACGCTTAGTGTCGAGTTGTTTCTTTTATTCTCACATAGAACTAAATAAACTTAAAGAAATGCTCTTTTTAATGAAGGAAAGAACATCCGCAAAGGAAAAAAAGATTCTAATGTGGGAAATTAGACCATGTTATGTGGATTTGCAAAATACGAGTAAGATGTCCTAAAAAATGAAGTCTTAAAAAAGGAGAAATGCCATCTGATTTGAGATTTAGATGATAAAGACTCAAATAATGAGGACGATGATGAAAAATTTGATGAATACTACTTGTTTCAATCAACAACATAGCTAATATGTCTCTAGATAAAGGGAATTGAAGAAGGGATACTCAATTGATTGATTGGGCCGGGGACTCCTGTTGAAATGTGTAACTAGGTTCGGTCTTCATATTGACATATGTAATCATGATTTTATGTATTTGATATTAAAGAGAAAATAAATTTATTATTTTGTAGCATGGGTTTCATGCTCAAGGTTATTTTTAGGCCAAGCACCCATTGAGTGCTTCTAAGGCTTGTCATTGAGTCAACAAGTCAATTGAGTCATTGTCATGTATGGAAGACCCTTTAGTGTTTATTGTATCAAGTCAAAGAAAATAACTATAAAGTCAAAAGTGTCATAAAGACCCTCCAAGACCTTGTCAACAAGTAGCAACAAGTCGACCTTCATGAGCTGACAAGTCGACCTCATATGGGCTATTCGATCTACAAGAGAGGTCTATAAATAAGGGAGACATCAACCTCACTTAAGAATCAATCAATCAAGCAACAAAGAAGTTCAACTAGAGACAAGAAGAAGACCTACAAGACAAGTGAAGAAAAGGAGAGATAAAGGAAGAAAGAGCGAAGCATTTTAAGGATTGTTTTGGGCCTCATTCATCTCACACGTGCGAGCAAATTAGGGCTTCTGTTGCAGCAACTAGAACGAAAATTGCAGTCACTCTAGAAGGTCAAAATTAGGAAACAAAGGGATCATCTTGCAAGTCGAGTTATTGAAGAAGAAGCAACTCACTAAGCAAAGAAGAAAGAAGGACTATTTCTCCATATTCTCACTCACACGTGTGGCTTAGGGTTTCTGCAGTAAGGCCGAATTGCAATCAAGAAGTTGTACGTCTGAAATATTGGTCAAAGAGAAGTTGCATCAGCTATGAGGCAAGTTTGACTTGGGTTGAAGGAAGTTTATTGAAGAACAATTTGACTTGGTCTTGGAGGGGTCTTTATTAAGGGTCATAGGTCTTGGAATTGGTCATTTGAAGTTCTATAAGAAGAGAAGAGTTCTTTTGTGTTTTCCTCTCAAGAGGAGAGGTTTTGCCCCTGACGTATGGCCTATATCTTGTGTTCTCTTGTCTCATTGTTTTTCATTGTTTGGTAGCTGTTTGATGATAGAAAAGACAACAATAATCAAGTAAAGAAGAAGCTAATCAAGTTAAGTAAAAAATACATCACAAGCAGTTATCAAAGTTAGAGAAATCATCCAATTTAGCCGCCCCTAGATTTCTCAACATGGTATCAGAGCTAAGGTGACAAGACAAGAAGAGGCAACTTGAAGATCATCAATTGAAGAAGGATACATAAGGGCCGAGCACAAGGAGATCATCAAGAAGGACTAATCCACACATCATCTTGAAGGAAGGAACTAAGGAACATCAAAGAACCCATCTCATCACAAGGATCATTCCATCTAGCAACAACAACACATTGAAGAAGAAGAATACATCACAGACCCCACCTCATTCAAAGAAGGACCCTACACTTGAAGCATTCTCGGGAAGCTCACACATTCTACAAATCATCATCCAAAATAGCACCTCATCATCAAAAGAATCAAGGACATCTCCTTGACATTGAAGAAAGAATCTCATCTCTAAAGAAGGGCATCTCCATTAAAGAAGAAACACTATCTTTTGAAGGAAATAATAAACATTATCAAGAAGGCATCAAGTTGAAGATATCATCATCAAGGAGCATCTTCACTTGACAAGTAAGTATCTTTATATTTATGTCTGAATTCAACATGAATTCATTCTGCAAGGAAAGCAACAAACTGGTTGGGTCATAAAATTTCTTTGCATGGAAGAAGAGGATAGATATGATCCTCATAGAGAATGAATTTATTGGATATGTTAAGGGTTCAATCTCCAAACCATCTCAAGAGCAATCTCAAGCACTATCAAAGTAAATGAAAGGGGAAGTAAGGGCTCAAAGAATCCTCATAGGATCAATCAAGGATTCACTAATCCCTTATGTAGCAAAGATGGAGAGATTGAAAGAAATATATGAAAAGTTGGTAGAATTGTTTTTCGTAAGCATCGCAGGAGAAGTTATATCATTGAGAATTGAATTATACAAGAAGGTATCAAAGGAAGAAGGGGTAACCTCATACCTTTTGATGGTATCTCAAATAAGAGATCAACTACAAGAGCTAGGGGAAATAATGTCTGATAAAGAAATGACCACCGTTGTGCTCAATGCACTACCTGATGAATGGGGTAACTTTGTATCAAGTATATATGGAAAGAAGGAAGCCGCTCCATTTAGTAAACTTTGGTCATTATCTGAGATTGAAGAAACTAGGTTGATGGCAAAGAGTGATGTTGGATCAAGTGAACAAACTCAAGCATATGCAACTATGGCTAGAAAGAAAGGGAAGTTTGGAAAGTCCGATCCTCAGAAAAAGAAGAAGCTTGACATATCAAAGATCCAATGCTATGAATGTAATGGATATGGGCAATTTAAGAGGAATTGTCTTAAACTCAAGAAGGACACCAAGAAAAGAAAAGATAGAAATGAAGCCCATGTCACCCAAGAAGTAGAAGAAGAACCTGACAAGAAGAAATCAAAGAAGGAGGATGTGATAGACCTCCACTATTAGGTCTCTCACAATTTTCATGTACATAGAATTGGACAAGTAAATGTAGGGATCATCAAGTATGATAAATGTATTAGAGCTGAAATAGAGATGACATCATCATGGAAGCATGGAAGGATAGGTGAAGTAGAAATTTTGCGTGGTTGTAGCAGTCATCGTGATTGAAAGGAAGTAGCTCATGGCATTTCCATTGGAAGCATATAAGGACAACCGAAGTAGCAATATATATGGTTGGAAGAAAGTCATCTAGCAAGATAAGAAATCATCATACATCATCATCATTACAAAGGAGCATTTGCAGAAAGAGGATTATTAAGAATCCTCTGTTGGAGTCTTTGTTAGAAGATTGTTAATTTTAGGTATGTTCTATGCTTAGAGCCATTTATTTCAATTTTCACAGTTAGCTCAATATATTTTCCAGATTAGCAATCACATCAGCGTTAAAGTAAATTGCAGATAGAACATAAACATAGATCGCAGAAGACAAGCCAAGACAAGAGGACATAAGATGTGGCGCTAGCCAGGGACAAACCCCAATTTGGGGAAACCCTTGATCAATTCTTCTTATATGTTCTTGAATAGTTCAACAGAGAGAGAGAGATAGTACATATACAACAGAAGTCAACACTTTGACTTATCTAAGTAAGAGCATAGATCATCTCTAAGTAGATGATACATGAGGTAGCTGAACTCAGTTGAAGACATGCTGCTTCAATTGATTCTCCCAGGTGACTCCATCACCATGCATTTTGATGTACATCGTCATCACGCTCCACTTCACCGTGCTGCACCATGCTGCACCCATCATCACTATGCTGGACCTTATTACCATACTGCTGCACCTTCTTGTACTACAACATCTTCCTGTACCTTATCATCTTGCTGCACTCACCAGTGCTGCCTCATACTATACCTCACTGTACTGCATCATGTACCATTGCTGTCCCATGTGCCATTGCTACACCATGTTGCCACATTGCTGTACCATGTTACCATATTGCTGTCCCACGTACTTGCAGCATCATGCTTGCCACCATGTGCTTACTGCACCTTGCCCAATGTGCTTGCAACACCATGCTTGCCACCGTGTGCTTGCTGTACCTTGCTTATCGATTGTATTGTTGTCGCAATTGGCTATTGCTGCACCATGTCATAGCGCTATCCCATTTGTATTGCTGCTGTCCCATCACAGCTGCTGTCCCAATTGTGCCACACCATAGCTACTGCCCCAATTGTATTGCTGTTGTCCCATCACAGTTGTTGTCCCAATTGTGCCATGTCGTAGCTGTTGTCCCAATTGTATTGCTGTTGTCCCAGTTGTGCCATGCCATAGCTGCTGTCCCATCTTCCCTCGCTGCACCATGTGACCTTGCTGTCCTATCTTCGTTGTTGCCAACACACCATACAAATGTTGTTGATTGTCACTTCATTACTGTTGTAATTCCTGGGACTGGTTAGGGCACACAACAATTCCTAATCGTCTTCAAATCTGGCCCAGAATTGCCCTTGTGAAATGCGGCCTATGCTATTGTAAACCCTCTACCTCCATGTTGAAGATGAGAGTATAACATGACCCCAAAACAGCCCATGTTGTCCTATGTATCTTTGCTGTAGCTTACGGCCCACACATCAAACCCAAACAACCCTCCTCTGCCTCGGCCCTCTAGGAAGATATCTCGGCCCTCCTAACAACAACTCGACCTTCACATATGACCTTGAAACAACTTCCAAAAACCCACGCTGTTCGGTCTTCCTTACTGCGGCTAGGGTAGGATAGATCTGCGTATTTGGGCAGCGTGAATAGGTCTTCTTCATCGTGCTATGTCTCTCCTTTAGGCAACGTAGAGGGAAGGTTGGGCAACGTATAGAATCAGGGGTCTTCTCCCTTGGACTGCGGCTAGATCATCCACTTTAGGACTGCGGATAGGGCATCCTTTAGGACTGCTACTAGGGCATCCTTCTCCTAGATTTCTCTTCCACTAAAACCCAAAACGAGTGGAGAGAAAATCAAGAGAGAAGTGTGTTTGAAATGACTCTCAAGTCATCTCTTTTTATACTAAAACGTTGAGCACATGTGGGGGTTATTTGGTTGTTGGCCGACCTTGATGAATTGTCTTATAACATAAATAAATTCATAACTCCATGAATACTTATCGAAATCAGATGATATTTAGATCAATCCTACACCTCTCGATTAGAGGGATCCAGGAAAAATATCAACTTCCATGAATAAGATGACCCACATGGAGTTTGGCCCTAGTTGCCAATTTTAACACTCCCTCCAATGCGTCTTCTCACCTTCTAGTACGACCAATTATTAGTGCAATTGAGTAAATAAACTTGCAAATCAGGGGCAAAAGTGGACACTTAATGTTTAAGAATGTAGGGCAAATGTAGTTAATGTGATTCTTCTAGCATGATAACTACTTGTGAGGTATTTTAATTTTTCTTCTTAGCACAATCTTCACTTGTTCTTATTAGAGTGTGTCTTCTTATATTCATCAAATAGTTACCAAAAACAAAGAGACAAGAACACAAGATGTTAGGTTCCTGCCAGGGCCAAAACCTCTCCCTCTTGGAGAGGAAAACCCACACCAAATCCTTCTTATAGAGATTCCAATTAACGAATACCAAGACCATGACCCTTGACCCATTATGCCACTCCAAGACCAAAAAAGCAATCCTCTTCTTTGTCATTGCTGAGATCATCATCATTGTTGCACCATCATCGAGGTCTTGGTCAATGAGATCTCCATATTGAGATATGTATAGTAGAGCTGCATGTAGATCCACCGATATCATGACTGTCTTATAATAATTGTACCTTCACCGAGATCATAACCTTTGTGACTGTCTCCATCAAGAACGAGATCATGACTGTAATAGGATCATGACTGTACCTTAATGTATGATGAGATAAAGTGTGTCACTATGAGATCCTTCCATCATAATTATGCTGACACTGTGTGTGCTATTGTAGGATTCCTATGATCATCCTTGTCACCAAGATTATGACTGCACTGAGATCTTCACTGAGGATGTGATTGTGTTCTCTTTGCACCTAGTCACTGCTATGCTGAGAAAACAACACTGTAATACCCATCCAAAAACCATAGTGATCCCTCTCCATCCAAAGCACTGAACTGCTGCCTTGATTCGAGTTTCCTATACCACTGTACCTTGTCCGAGATTTGAAAGATATATGTGAAGATGTCATTGTAATTACCATCGAGATTTTAAAGATATACCGAGATCATTGTACCATCCTAAATTTTGTACCTTTGTCCTCATCCGAAGTTGCAGAGAAGTCCGATTTTTTTTTTGTCTCTCTGTGGTGGCTCTAATTGTGTATATATAGTTGTTTGTCCATGTATTCAAGCCGACATGAAACAGTGAACCGTTGTGTCTCCATATGTGAGCGGACTTGATATTTATATACATTTTGAGGCCAACATAATTGCTTTCTTCATCGTTTTGCTTTCTGCCTTCTTCAAGAGGATTGTGCTTGTCTTGGAGGGCTGATCTAGACACTAGGTTGACTCATTTACATTACATATATGCTCAAGAAGAGCTCTTTAACATTTTCTTTGGCTCTTTGACTTTCCTATAGCACTTCAACATGTGTTGGACCCATGTAATGAGCAAGAAACTCATTTTATAATTTACAAAAATAATATTTATTTTCTTTTACAAGTACAAAGATCAAAATTACATTTATGAAAACCGAACCTAGTTACACTTTTTTCAACACTCCCACTTAACTAGGGAGGTATTCATAATGGTACTTGGTCATTCTCAATCTCTCATAAGAAGAATCAGATTGGTAACCCATCTGTATAGCATCATATTAACCAACATTGTTTCCACAACAAGGTCTTGACTGACAACTCTATCTCTCATCAGATCAGAGCACAATGTTGGCGAGAGCAATGTTCTCTTCAGAGCTCAAGACTGTGAAATCATGTCAACAACTACTGGGAAGATTTTGGCTAAAGGAGTTCAAACAAAGAATGATGTATATATCTTGAAGGAAGAGAGTGAAGAATGCTACATCAGCAAACAAGATGAATCTTGGTTATGGTAGAGGAGATTGGGGCATCTCAATTTTGATCACATCATCAAGCTTAGTAAGAAGAGAGCAGTTAAAGATCTACCAATAATAAAGAAGCCTCTAAACACTATTTGCAAGTCATGTCAAATGGGCAAACAAACACGAACATCATTTAAAGTCAAGGTTAAACTATCAAGTAGTAAGCCTTTGCACCTAGTTCATATGGATTTGTGTGGGCCTTCCAGAACAAAAGCACCGGGAGGAGAAAAATATTTTATGCTGATAATTGATGACTATTCGAGTTTGACATGGGTGGCATTTCTAAAAAATAAGTCAGAAGCATTTGAGAAGTTCAAGATATTCAAGCCACTGGCAGAAAACCAAACAGGGTGCAAGATGAAGTGCATAAGGTCAGACAGAGGAGGTGAATTTACTTCAGAAGAGTTTGCAAACCTGTGTTATGAACTTGGCATAAAACAACAGTATACTATTGCAAAAAACCTCAACAAAATGGAGTTGTAGAGAGACAAAACAAATATTTCCAGCAAATGGCCAGAGCCATGATGCAAGAAAGAAACATTCCTCTAATCTATTGGGCAGAAGCAATAGATACAACAATACATAATCTCAATAAGACACATCTCAGACCAAACTGTGATAAGACACCTTATGAACTATGGCACGGTAAGCCAACTTCAATCAAACATTTTGAAGTATTTGGGAGTAAATGCTATATTAACAATAATGATGAAAAGCTAGGAAAGTTTGATGCTCGATCAGATGAGGGTATATTTTTGGGATATTCATAAAAAAATAAGGGATAAAAGTGCTATAATGAAAGACTACATAAGATTGTGGAATGCATAGATGTAAAGTCTGATGAAGAGCTATTTGATAAGAACAAGAGCATAGGTTTTATCAATTCTCCAGATCATCACCATCATGACAGTAAAGAAAATGAAGTACAAGATGAAGAATTAGAAAATACAGAGACTCATTCAAAAGGTCCCTCAAGACACACAAAAAAGAATCATCCTGAAAGTCAAATTATTGGAGATAAAAGTGAAGGAGTGCAAACAAGGAGACAACTTGTAGAGAAAACAGACCAAGTTCATATTGCTATGTTGTCACAGATTGAACCAAATAACTTTGATGAAGCAAGTAAAGACACAAATTGGATAGATGCTATGAGTGAGGAGTTAGACCAAATTGAAAAGAACAAGGCTTGGGAACTAACACCAAGACCAGTTGGAAAGAATGTCAATGGCACAAAATGGCTATTCAAAAACAAGATGAATGAACAGGGTCAAATTGTTAGAAACAAAGCCAGACTAGTGTGTGAAGCGAACAAAATTCCTTCTACAGATTAATTACTCCAAAAGACTTGGAATGTCAAGATATCCATTTAGGATATAAATATTATATTAAATAAAATGAATAAGAATGAACAATTTACAAATGAGAATGAGAGGCTTGCTTATATACCAAGCAAGTGTCTCTTCATGAAGAGTCATGTCCTATTAGACATGCCTCTTCAACCTAATTACTAGCTTAACTAACAATTATTTATGATTATTATCTTTTACATTATATTTATATTATTTATATATTTTATTTGTTACATTGCCTCCTTCCTCAAAAAGCTTTGTCCTCAAAGCTTGCCAATGAAAAAAGGCTTGATCTCTTTTTTGGCTTCGAACGTCTTTCTCTCTCGAAATAGTCACCCTTGTCGATACAAGCTGATATGATCTTCTTAGTGACAAACAAAATTGTCACACTGAGAAGGGATCAGACTATCCCAGATTAATCTTCTGTGAAATATTCTGATCACTTGAATTTTGTGACGACTTGTTAGCATAAGACTGGAGTGAGATTACATCACTATTATTTGGAACATCAATTTGTTGTTTCTGGTCTAAATGGTATCGATACGTAGCATGGTTGATTGGTCTACTCTCGTGATTCAGATGTCGATATGGAGTTTTTAAATTTTATTCTGGCGAAGATGTTGTTGAATTGGTTATGGAACATTCACTTGGGATGTCCATTGTTTGAACTGCAACATCTACGTGTGTCGTTTCTTCAATTGACTTGTCTTCTTGAGTTGTCATATTCACTGGATCGGTATTCATTCCCTTATTTTCAACTTGAACTGTTGTGACTGGAGATTTCAATACTTCTTCTTGAGTGACTTGTTCCAACTTATCTTTTAATGCTTTTTTATCCTCCTTAAGTTTCTTAATTTGATTGAGCAGACTTTG
This sequence comes from Pinus taeda, assembly GCA_000404065.3. Classification (NCBI taxonomy): domain Eukaryota; kingdom Viridiplantae; phylum Streptophyta; class Pinopsida; order Pinales; family Pinaceae; genus Pinus; species Pinus taeda. The sequence goes on along the minus strand of APFE030718594.1, from coordinate 109,051 downwards.
ATTATGGTTTCTCAGACGTAAAAGTTCTTTGGTTTTTGATTCATCAACCTTATTTTCAGTGTTTTGAATTTTAAGTTTTTCATCTTTTAGATCTCTGATTTGTTCTAATAAATTTTTATTAAGGTTCTTTAAATGCAAGGTTTCCTCTTCTTGTTTTGATAAGTGCTTCTTGAGTTATTTTTTTTTTTATTTTAGTCTTCTTCACTTGTGCTAGTAATTTTTCGACGTGGTCCTTGAGACGAGAAATTTCTTCGTCCTTTTCCATTATTTCTTTGTAATGTATATCCACAAGATTTTTATGTTCGCGTTCTAACACTTTCGTGCTTTGTTGAATTTTGGCTATTTTGTCATTCTCTTGATCTTTTAGCTGCACTATCTCGGTACACTGGATAACATCATTCTGTGGAAGTGATGGTGGATGTAGAGAATTGAAGAAGGAATCCATTCTCTTTCTCTTCTCAGCCTGTCGCTCCATTATTGTAATTAATTGTTCTATATCTCTTGCGATTGATTGTTTTTGTTCCCTACTTAGGGATTCCATATTTTTTCTTTTTCTTCACTTCTTTTAACTTTGTATGGAATTTTATTTTTTATTTTTTATTTATTTAATAACTTCTTTTATCTCCCTTTAATATATAATATAATATATATATATAATATATATATAAATAATATAATATATATATATTTCAATATTCTCCCTTAATGTGGATTGTTAAGAACTTGAATACCCTTTAAAAAAAAATACTCCTTTATATTGTTGCCCTCTGTATATGTATGCATTTCTTTATATTAAGACCCCTTTTCAAAATAACTTAATTATCTTATAATAATAATAGTTTCACTTTTCTTTTTTTTAATAAGTAATTGGTCCATTTTTTTATATACTTAATTACTTCCTTGATAAATTTTCAATGTCACCCCACTTAAAAAATTTAAAGGTCACGTATTTTCATATGACACGGTCCCAATGTTAAAATACCATGGGCTATTAGCATGGGTTGTTTTTAAAACCTCGGTTAAAATGTTCTCCACGTAAAAAGTAAAACGTATTCCTTTTGTTTTTCGTTTTTTGTTTTTTGTTTTTTTTTTTTTAACTTTTTAAAATACCATGGGCAATTACCAGCGGTTGTTTTTAAAACCACGGGCTTCTCCACGTAAAAGTTTTAAATATACTTGGAAAGATTCCCTTTTGTTTTTCTCTTTTTCTTTTTTTATATTATTATTTTTATATAATTTTTGTTAATTTTTTTTTTTTTGGCCAAAGGTCAACTAGCGAATTGAAGACCCTCCAACTAGCGAATTTTCTTTTAATTTTAATTTTAATGGCCAAAGAATTAGAAAAACGAAGAAAAGGAGAAACTCCCAAATTCTTAGCAAAATGCTTCAATTGTACGGCAACACGGTTGACGAATTTCAGTAGCCAAGGACCTGGATCAGAGAATGAGCTCTGTGCGCCGGTTAAGCAACCTAGATGACCGAACTTGGCTCTGATACCAAATGAAGTGAACAAAGTTCCTTCTACAGATTAATTACTCCAAAAGACTTGAAATGTCAAGATATCCATTTAAGATATAAATATTATATTAAATAAAATGAATAAGAATGAATGATTTACAAATGAGAACGAGAGGCTTGCTTATATACCAAGCAAGTGTCTCTTCATGAAGAGTCATGTCCTATTAGACATGCCTCTTCAACCTAATTACTAGCTTAACTAACTATTATTTATGATTATTATCTTTTACATTATATTTATATTATTTATATATTTTATTCGTTACAATGTGCAAGGGTTACTCACAAGTAGAAGGTCTTGACTATGAAGAAACTTTTGCACAGTTGCGAGATTGGACGCAATCGAGATGTTTTTGGCCTTTGCTTGTTACAATGATTTCAAAGTATACCAAATGGACGTGAACTTTGCTTTTCTAAGCTTGCAGAAAATTTGTTGAAGTTGGAGCTTCCTTCGAGGGAGGAGCCTCTTGTAGGTTGGAGCCTACAAAAAATTGATATAATGAGGAAGTAGGAGATTTCCCTCACATCACTTTTAGCCAAAAATTCGTGGTTTTCTCCCTTATGGGTTTCCACTTATATCTGGTGTCTTCTTGTGTTGTTTCTTGAATATTGTGTGAATGCTCTTGAATTCTGAATAAGCATATCTGCAAATTTCTCTCTCTTGTATCTGCAAAAGGAAACCATTAATAATTGAATATATACATAAATCATGAGCTGCATATGAAGAAAGCTAAGTTGAACAAAAATTAAGTTTAAAATTACTAATTCACCCCCCCTCAGTAATTTCTAAACATAAATATCAGAAATTGTTTGCCGAAGTCGCTGCAATTGATCTCTTATTTGAGAGATCTTCATTAGAAATGAGGTCATGTCCTCATCCTTTGATTTTTCCATTTTATATAGCTTATTTCTCAAAGACATTTTTTGTCCTGATGTACTTATATGTACAAATTTACTAGCTTGTCATACATAGCCTTCGAAGTCTTCAAATTAGCAACAAAGGAAACTAGATGATCCTTGATGGATTCAACAATGATCCTTTGTACCCTTAATTCTCCTTTCTTGTATTTTGCTACTTTTTGAGTCTTGTCTTTGCTAGGTTCAACTATTTCACCAAGAACATACTCCATTACTTCTTGTTCGGTAAGTGCTAGTTCAATCCTTTTCTTCCATGCAAGGAAATTTGTTGAGCCAACGAGCTTATTGCTTTCCTTGCAGAAAGAACCCATATGATCTTTAGATTCAGACATAGAGCAACAATATGACACACACTTGTCAATCAAGAGTCTTCCTTCTCTGATGATGTCTCCAGTTATCTTGATACCTTCAAGATCTTCAAGGAGACTTCAATGCTGTCCTTGAAAGATGTTTCCTAGGATTCCTCCAACAACAACTTCCAAGAGTGACGAATGATACTAAGATCCTTTGATACTTCCTTCAAAGGTGTCTTCTAATGAGCCTTTGAATAGATCTCCTTCCAAGAGAGATCAACTGCAACAACCTTCTTGTAATCTTCCTCTTCAGGCTTTCCTTTGATGAGGGTTTGATGTAGTCTTCTACAAATGATTCCCCTTAGCAAACCCTTCTTGTGTCCATGAGATGATCCTTCCAACTGCTTTCTCTTGTTCACCTTAGCTTTGATACCATGTTGGAAAATGCAATGTGGCAACTATCAATTCAAATTTTCCTTATTCCTTAATACTTGCTTGTGAACTTTAATTACCTTCTTGTGTTTCTTTATTAGATTTTTTCATCAAACAAATATCAAGATCAAAACATAACGAGCAGTGGACACAAAAATTAGGCTCCAAGCCAGGGCAAAACCCCTCCAAGGGGAAAACCGACAAAATCTCCTCTTCTTATAGATCTGCTTCAAATGAGACAATAAAGACCCAAACCCTAGACCAAGTCCTCCTCCAAGTACCAAGTTAGCCCTTTAAAATTAACAAGGCTCAATCTTGCATCAGCGAACTTCCATCTACAACATCAACTCCCAGCTTCGACCCTGCAATTTCAACCTGCAACTTCGGCCCTGTAGCTGCTGCAAAAACCCTAGGACAATTCTTCAAGAGATCCTCCTTTGAGCAAGACAAATATTTCGAAGGTCAAAGAGGTCAAAAACAAAATATTTGCTCTTCTAGCAACTTGATACTGCAACCCGCTCTCCTGCAATTTCGGCCTTTCTTGGAGTTGTAGAAACCCTAGACTTTTCATGTGTGAGAGAGAGAGCCAAAAAATAGATCTTCTTCCTTCTTACCTTGTAGACCTTTGCTCTTCTTTTCTTCTTGCTTTCCAACTGCAGATCAAACCTTTTCTTGAGATATTGAACTTGTGAGTGAGTGAGTGATTGCCAAATGAGGTCGAAACTGCTTCTATTTATAGCCTTTCCAAGGGGTCGAATTCCCTCCTTTAGGTCGACTTGAAGTTGCCAAGTCCGACTTCTACTTTGGAGATTTCCAAAACTTCCTAAACACAAAATAAATTCTTTTATAAATTACATCTTGCCCGAAAGGGTCTTATAAATGTGATGTTGACTCTCTTGACTCATGACAATATATGATATGACCTAACAAACCCAGAAGCACGAAGAACATGCTTTTACCTTGAAGACCATCAATAAGAATCAATGATAACCTTTCTTTCTTCTTTTGCTTGTTACATAAGACATACATATTGAAATGAGTACAATAGCAATTATGAAGACTGAAACTAGTTACATTTCCAACATTTACAGGGCTAAGATGTGGTATATTGCTGGGCTGAATTCTTCTTTTCTGAGCTTGCACTGGGTTTATAAGCTAGAATCTGCACAGGGGTTTGGGGGCTGGAAATCTAGCTGGGGTTGGCTAGGAAGTGGATCTATTTCCGGAGGAGATTTTTGCAGGAGATTTTCAGCTATTTCTGGAGGTGGATTTGGATTATTTGCTGACGTAATTTACTATTGGACGTAGAGTTGGGCAGTTTGGGATTTTCGCATTATTTGGGGCTTTCTGGGTCAGTTGGAATTAGCCCAATATTTTTTTGGGTTTTTGTGTGTATTTGGAGGAGAGGCCATGGTTAAAGTTTCATAATTTTCTGAGCAGTTTCAAGGCCAGAAATTCCAGTTCTTCTCCAGTAGCAACAACAACAGTAGCAGTTTTTCTGGGTAATTCACACTTTTTGGGGCTTTCTGGGCCAACTGGAATTAGTCCAATATTTTTCTGGGTTTGGTAGATTTGGGTGAGAGAAGCCTCCAATTATTTTTTCAAAATTTTTGGAGTAGATTTGAGGGCATAAACCACAACTCACCTCCAAACAACAACAACAATTTTTTTGGGTAGTGCTAGTTGCCCTGATTTGAGCCATTTCCGGGTTTGCATGCTTGCATATGCAAGCCTAGATTCCATCATTTTACTCTATTTGTACTCAGTTCCAACATTGATATTAATAAAACGACTCAGATTTACTGCTCATATTTTGTGGTTTATTGATTGTGCATGCATGTGTGAATTTCTTATTGCTGTAACTTAGTGCATGTCTCTATTATTTACATTAGGAACATTACAGTGATATCAGAGCATGATATTGGCCAGTTGTGGGGAAGCTAGCAAGATCATGGAGGAGTATGCATGCATGCACAGTGATTTGTGAAAGTATGGAAATTCTAATGACACAAGAACGATGGAGTACATAGAGGCTCATGGAGGAAATCAACAGAAACAATGAGATGTTGAAAATAGTGTAAGTAGGTTCAATCTTCATAATATCAAATATTGTAATGATGTAATTTTGTATCAAGATATTTTTATATTTTTTGCTTGAGACATGGGCTTCATGCTCAAGAAGTTTCTTGGTCTAGTTGTGGCTCCAATTGAGAGCCTTAGATGAGTCATGTAAAATGAAGACAGTGATGTATCATTACACTTGTAAATGTAATTGATGTAATTCAAAAATCCTTCTAGACCATCAATGAAATACCCCAACATGTACCCACGGATTTGATGCAAAGAAACTGCTTGAAATAATTCTGGAAGTGACTTATTACATCGGCCTAATCAAGGGATCACGTCGGCCTAATCAAAGGATCACGTCAGCCTAAAAAAGAGGAGGCAAGCCTATTTAAAGGCAACGTTGATACCTCCTCACAACACATACATTCTCATTCGTTCATAAAAGAAAAGCGAAGTGAAAACGTTGAAGAGAAGGGTAGCTGTAGTCAATGAGGAAGTCTGTTCCCTCGTCCGAGTTCCTCATCAAGCCTGTTCTCTCATGCGACATTCTGATATGGTCTAGGGTATCACGTTATATGAGTATATTGTTGGGCTAGAGGTCCGATCTAGCCGCAGTTTCAAGGAGAAAGCCATTGCCGAAGAGATCGAAGTCATCAGAGGGCTAGAAGAGCCTTAACTCTCCTAGTACATGTGCCTACGCTTTGAAGTGGAAGGTTCTATTCTCGCTATTCTAGAACAATCACTCTTTTGGCATCACGAGATCTCAGATCAAGCTCAATTCAAAAGGATATGATATGTATGATGGGTCTACAAGAAGTGCGAAGATAAGAGGAGGCTAGATGAGCCTGTCTGAGACCATATTTGCTGAATGTCATACCCTTGTTGCAGACCTGCTATACTGCCCAGAATTACAGAAGGAGACAAAGTGTTTGGGTACATGTTTGGAGGTATTGTCATTTGATGTTGAAGGCATTGTTGAGTCAAAGTTTGGGTCTTGGAATTCCTTAATAAAGATTCTATAAGAAAGAGTTCAAACGGTTTTTCCTCTCACATTTTTGGAGAGGTTTTTGCCCTGGCTTGGTGCCAATATCTTGTGTACGTGTGCATTTTTGATCTTCTTGTTTTGATAGTTGTTTGATGATGATAACAGATGTTAACAATAAGAATCAGAATCGAAGGAAATAACAGTTATCATAGTTAAGAGAAAGTGAATATTTAAGTTCCCCTTCAATTTTCTCAACATGAGAAACTAAAAGAATTATGGGCCCAGTTGAATAGCATTAAAGAGATAAACTAGAGCCATCTTCATGTATCTGACAGAGGCCCTAGAGATAAGCATGTCACAGGGGTGAATCCATTCACATCACTAATGGGAAATCAACCAAAACATAACAACATCCATCCATATGGCTAGTATAACTGTCCTACCATGCCTCATTTCCTGGATGAACGTGAGATGAAGAGAGAGCCAGAGACTTTGGCAGACTTGATGAGGTATTTAACAAAGGGGATTGATGAGTATGATGTGTTGGATCCCAAGGTTAGAAAGGTTCTATCATTTGGGGAGTTTTGTCATTTGAAGGAGAAGCATAGATCAGGAGCTAGATCTTGATATAGAGGGGGAAAGTCAAAGGATGAGATCTGGAGGGACTTCCAGAGGAGGAACTTTAGCTTTACAAATCAATAACCATGGACCCTAGGGCCCAGGTACTCTAAGCACAAGGACCACTACATGGAGGTGATTCATGATATTGAGCATGAGGAGGATATGGTGCATGAGACAGATAATATTAGTAGTTTTGAGGGAGACTTAGGTTGGTCTAGTTTGACTTAGGAGGTCACCACTATTGGAGAGCTCATTGATGGCTCAAATTGAGACATTTGTAGAGGTAGAGCATAATCCCATAGGGCCATCCACTGACAGGGTGCCCAAAGCTATGATAGAGTTTCCAAACGGCAGCTATCTACAACAACATGGAGAGCACTTTGAGGAGTGTGAGCTAGATGAGGATGTTATGCATGATGAACTGTCTGTGGAGGAACACCTAGTGACTCCTGTTGAGCCCATGGTAGAGCAAGACGGGAAGTCATCTTTTGGGCCTGTCATCGACGGGGAGCATATAGAGGCACAGTCAGGCAGCAAAGCTACAATACTTCCACGAAGTAGCTCTCTTCAAGCTTATATAGTGGGGCTTGCAGCATTGTTAGGCCTTTTCACATTGGAGAAAGGGAGGTAGGGTTACCTAGACGAATTTTATGCATTGATCAGGAGCATGGGACAAGGCGACATGAGTTGCCCAAGGCACAACATTCGCATGATGGAGTTGTTAGGTGTATTGGTGTTCTTGCATCCAATCCCTCTCACAGGGTTGGGTGGCGAGAAGTATTGAGTTGGTACCCAGTGGAGCGAGCTTGGTGTCTGGATATATCTATGGCTATAGTATAACAAGGGCCGTGGATTATTAGAGATGTTCGAGGGCTAGACTATTGTTGGGATCCAGGTGGCATTCCCCATCACGTCACGTAGTTAGTAGGTGATGATAGTAGTTGTGTGATGGACTCGATGGTTGGGCGCACACACACTTTCAGATGTCCATCAACACTAGTGACGGGTTGGTTTGATAGGGGAGCAGACGGAATCCGCAAGTTGTCCGGGCATGTTGGCATACATGGGACTATAGGATGATTAGCATACTTTGGCAGGAGCTTGTCGGGGGAGGTGGCATTGGTAGGCCACCAGAAAGTGCCTTGTTTGGGGCCAAAGACTCTCTGCAGTTAGTAGGGACACAACAGTCACCAAGGAGTAACACAGTGGTGGATTTTCCATTGGTACATAGAGAGATTCACCTATCCGGTCTTGTTGTCACACAAATTGTCTAGGCATTGCGACAACGCTTGGAGTAAGGTTTGTCACTGTTGATCCTTATTCACTCCGTTTAGACTCTCTCCTAGGCAAGTCAAGGGGGGTAGTCCCTAAGGTGAATGGATGAGTATAGCCTGTGGAACACGGGCTCTAGGATTTTTAATGATGGGCAACTTGACGAAAGTATAGTAAGTCTCAGTCAAAAATGGATGGATTAAAATAAGACACAATTGCAAGATATAAATGACTACAGACCACTGCCTTTAATTTGAATTAACCAAAGACTAAATAAATGACAAGTTATCCAAAACAATTTTCCAGTATGTGATGAATGGTGACAATCAGGTATGATCAATATAAACGCCCAAAACTTTAACATGCAAGAGATTCCAAATTTAAAATGGTTTTCATTAACTACCCAGATTTGGATTCAATTAACTTCCTCCAAAAGTCAATATGATTTAACACATTTATCGCACCTTGACCATAGAAAAATCATGAAAATTTTAGATTTTGCTCTTTAACACCAGAGACTCCAAGGAATTTTAAGTTAGCAATTCAATCGTTCCTTAGGAAATTAATTAAATGGTAACTAAAGAAATCAAAATCGTTCTTTTAGTGTGATGGAAGTAAAACGAATCAAAGGGTTAATAAATTAAAATTTTAATGGGCCATAGGCCACATTAAAATTTTTAATGTGAATGTATGAATCCCTTAAATTTAATTCCTTCTTAGATTTTTAAATGTTTTTTGAACTTTTAGATTTTTAAAATTCTTTTAGAATTTTTAATTTTTAGGATTTTCAGAATTTTTTAATGTTTTAGAAAATTTTAAAGTTTTTTGAACCAAAATTAAAATCATAGAAAAAAAGGAATGAAATCAAATATAAAAAAAGAAAAATAAATTGAATATTTTTATTTATTAAAATCTTAATGAAATCTAACAAAAGACATGAAATCGAATAACTAAACCTAAACCACAGATATACAAATAAAAGGAACTAAAAATTATCTAACCTAATGTACATGCATACAAATAAAAAAATAGAAATCGAATGTTTTGTTGTGGTTTTTGCAGGTCCAGGAAAGCTTGGACGGCGGCGGAAGACTGAGGGAGGTAAGGAGGGATGACGCAGTCGAATGGAGTTGCAGCAGATAAGGGGAATCTGCAGGGAAGAGGAATGGTTGCGAACAAAAATGCGTGGAGAAGAGGGATGCAAAGTGCGAAAAGGGAAGGACGGCGACAACAACAAAGAGAAAATAGACAGTGGATTTGAGGGACGGTGAAAAACGTAGGTGAATAGAGGCAATGTGGGCCGATGGTTTAGCAAGGTTGCGGAGTGATGAGGAGTTCGACGGGCAGGCTTGTAGGTCTGGCGGATACGATGGTAGCGTTGAAGGGTTTGCGGCTCTGCTGAATGGAGCAAAGGGAAGTTGCGTAAAGGGTTGAGGGTCGATGAGGAGATCTACAATCGATGGGGACAAGGAGCAAGGCAGGTAGGGGTAAAGAGACCCAAAAATTCTCCAGATTAAAAAAAATTAAAACCCAAAAGGAAACAGTTAAAATTTTGAAATTTTCTAGAAAGCCCCAAGATGAAGATAGTAAAAACCAATCTGAAATTTTCTGTTTAGAAATCCCCAGGCAACAAAGAAATTGAGCCCAAAACATGAGATGAATCCAGAAAAAACGATTTTCACACCAATGTGTTTTAATGCTTTAGATTTATCAGCGAGCCCATTGTGATATTACTTCCAGATTTAAAAAAAAAAAAAATTGAAACCCTGGACTGTAAAATTCTTTTGAATAAAATCCCTACAAAATGATGTTGATGAACCTCTGAAATCCAGATCTTACCTTCCAGGGCCTAGATCTGGACTCTACCCGGTTTTATTCTTCAGATTTGTAGTTGCACGACAACAAGAAAACACTCAAACGATATATGCAATGATGAAACCTAGAAAAACCCAAGTCAGAAAACCGAAAATAATTACAAATCTATGTACATGAATGGCAAATCTATCATATCTAAGGAGTGTGAGTCCAACTCCACTCCCAGATTTGATAATTTGAGGCTCTCAACAGCGAGATCTATCGATTTAGCACAGAAAAATTAAATTTTTTGAATTTTAAGGGAGGTGCTGAGCTCAAAACCCTTCATGCATCACCCATAAAAAATATCTTATGATAAGCTCGAGATGAAATTAAGCTAGGCTCTTCAAAAAACACAGATCAGGAGTTGGCTAGTCCAATTGAAAACTTAACCGAACGCCTGATGATCTAAAAATCAAGATTTTCCTGCAAAACTCAATCCAGCCATCAACCAACCTAGAGTGAGAAAACAATAATAAAACTTAGACAAATAGAGATACCTGCTGTTACGTTCAGAATTTAGATTATTATTCAAACCCTAGTGACTGAGCAATATACTTGTACTCAAATCAGTCTTCAGAAGCTATTATCAATAGCTAAAAAAAATAAAATTTACGCATGAAAAACGACACATCTTACAGTATTTCCATGAAGAGTAACACTGGCAAAAATTAACTCCAAAGTCTTCCTTTATTATTAAGAAAAAAGATACAAGAGCTTTACGCTTAGCACACAACTCAAAGGTTGGATCCATGGACTGGCAAATGACTTCCTATTTAAAGATAAATCCTCCAACGACTAGTTCGAGTGATCCTCGTCAAAGCAATTTCGACCATTGATGAAGATCAAAATTTCTTTTAATCTCATCTATCGAAATTTGAAATTCTTAAGAAAATTCGAAATTTTCAATTAAATGCATTTTAATTAATTCAAAAATTAAAATTTTAATTTCCTCAAAATTTTGACTTTGACTTAACCCCAAGGATCAAAGGCTTTAAATTTAGCAAAATAATCAATTTACTTTAGTCCCAGGACCTTTTAATTTTTGATTTTTAAGGACCAACGAATTTTGCCTTCGGAGAATTTAAATTTACCTAGTACATAGAATTAATTAAATTTCTGGCTTAGGATTTTAATTAATTTTTGGCTAAAAAATTTAATTAATTAACTTATGAGGGGATAAATTATTTTTTCAACTCTCAAGACACTTTACATCATAATTTTCATATTTTTACATCGTAAGGGGGAAAACCCATTTGAAAAAGACCCTCACAGACTACCCATTTCTGCGACACAAATATAATCCAGCAGACCAAGCAAACTGTAGTAAAATAACCTAACCAAATAGTTGGGATTATTCCCAAATCACTTTTACATAGACTCGATCTATAACACTAGGACTCACCTAAGATCCCAATGACAAAATTCATTCCGGCTTTGGGGTAAGTTTGAAGGAAAATTCTGCCAACCATTCGATAATGGATTGGTGAGACAAAAAACCTCTCGGAATGTAGATCATCACCAGAAAAGTAGGTTTACCTAGGCAATTACATACACGACACGGATCTGCTGAGATTATTTACATTATACGCATATAGAATGGGTTTACATTATAACATGATGATCAGGCTGATGATAATAGCTAAACGACTCGGACACATCGACTAGGCGCTATTCCTTTTGTGAAAAAGGGGTTGTACTGTTATGGGTTGTTGACATGTAGTGGTCAACAGGTATCTCAAGGGGAATTTGGAGAGGAGATCCATGCATCAAAGGGTATGGTGATGTGATAGTGGAGGTGGTGATACCGACAGGGTGCAGAACAACACATACTGCGTCAACCTTAGACCAAGGTATCTAGTGGTGTGTAGGAGTATGCAACAATGAGTAGTGGCCTGTAGAGGAGCACAAAGGTGTATGGTGGAGTGTTGTGATGTGCAAGCTTGCACTATGGAGTAGGAGTGATTCACATCACCTCTAGTTTCCACATGGAGTGACAACTACGTCGTCACAAGAGAGATGCCAGTTGATTTAGGATGATATGGTAGCTGGTAGTGGTGTCCAACACTACACAGAGGTGTGCAACTGGGTGCAAGCGTGTGCCAAGGGGCACGAAGGTGCATATTTGTATGCAGAGGAGCATGGAGATACTTTGCCGTATGTAGTGGTGTGTGACATTGGCCTGTGGGATTTTGGAGCATTACCTCGTAAGAGACTGCCTAATAAGGACGACAAGCATGCCAATGTGTGTAGCTCACCCATGATTGATGGGGACGCAAATGAGCATCATTTGATGATATCCATAGGGATTGACATGCTTGTCTCTCCTCCACATTACTTGTAGGCACAGAGGAGTCGGGTGTTTCCCTTTGATGCCTTCGTCGCGATTAGGTGGGATGTGGGATGCTCACATGAGGCTATTGAATGGGACACAGAGTATCCAGAGAGGAACTTCTCAGTAGGGGCATTTGGTCAGGGCACGAGCTGGCATGTATAGCCTTGAGGATTGCGTGATTTACTACAAAGGTAGTGTATGTTCCACCCTTGATGTCACACTTGGTAAGGTGATCATGAGTGAGCTACAGGGTGCACTTTCGACAGGACAGCTCAAGGTGTTACATGACCATGAGGCACAGGGGATGATAGTCCTCATTTATAGGAGGATGCTTAGGCTCCAGGCAGTATCTGGGTACATCATCAGGAGTTGGGATAACATATTTTGCTGTGTGGTCTGGCAGGAGCAGAGCGACTTGCAATACATGGGACAGATTCTTGATGCTTGGTGCCCATATATTGGATACATTAGGGGTCAGAGACGAGGCACAAAAGGGTCCCAACAACTATTAATATGTCACTGCAGCAAGCAATGAGGATTGGGGGTTGTGGACCTCCAGTATGGCTATGGGATCCAGGAATCCAGTTGATTAGTGGGGCAGTCCATTTCTTAGTGGGTACATCAGGATAGTGAGTGATCTGGTTCATTCTTAGGATGACACATGGGGGATCACCGGGGTCTTCCTCATATGGCGAGGCAAGTTGTTGCTTAGGAATGGGGCCAACCATGGAGTGAGATACTTTGGCATTGTTGAGTCGCCTTGGCAGGTTGGGCATAACCTCAATCATCACATATATTATGACCAAGAGTTACAAGAGAGGAGACTTTACTGCGAGCATGATTGGCAGTTAGTGATGACTAGGGTGTCGCAGGGTCAACAAGACAATTCCTTTCTGCTATGGGCATGGGATGCTGGCATCACAATACTTGACAGTTTAGCTACCCTTAGGGATAAGCTGGTTTTGATGGGGGGAGATCATTTTGATTTTTCATTGGATTTTAGTGATTTTCTTTTGGAGTGGGGGACTTCACTAGCATGGGGTGATGATCAACAAGAGGAGTTTAGGGGAAGCCAAGGTTGCACGAAACGGGGAAACAGGTACGAGTTTCCAAAACGGGAATTGATACGAAATGCAACCTCCCCAAATTTTGGAAACGGGGAAACGCGAAATATATATATATTAGGACATTTAAGAAATATGTGCAATCATAAAGCATATATGATACATTCTAATTTATTACATTATGATAAAATTGTCAATTGTCAATGCATAAACTATAAGTCTGTAAATTTACATCACATTTACTCATGAATAGATCACATAATGAAAATAGAAATATCCAAAATCAGCCACGAGAAATTTCTAATTTCTTGTCTCGTGTTTGATTGGGAGTCTCCTCCTACATAGTCGAACAACCTTAGTGCTCTTGATTAAATACAAGTTTCATAACCTAGTACCCTACATTCTCTTGATTATTGGGAGTCTCCCCTGCATAGAGGGCTTGGTTCTCTTGATTAAATACAAGTTCCATACCCTAGTACATGATAAAATCCAATGGAAACATTGCAATCCCCCCAATCCTGAAATCCTGAAAAACAGATAAGTCTGCTGGATTTTGAGTGAGATCTAAATTTCTACTTTCTCCATATGAAATCCAATGAGGGCGAAACCACTCTCAAACATCCCGAGTCATTTCATGGTAATGTTAAAAAATTAAGTAAAATGATGAAAATGAAAAATAAAGGAGAATGTATTCTTAAACATTACCATGAACTGCATATCAACACTAGGGCAAAAGCTCACTTTTATAACTTTAGACAGGCATCTAGAAGCAACTAGAAGTCACTAGGCTAACGTAAGAATAGATTAGAAAAAAAAAATGCTGAACCGTGGGTCGTACGGCCGTGAAACGCGTTTTAGGCCGTATTGGCCATGTTTCAGTTTCGTGAAATGTGGCAGTACGGCCTGAAACGCGTTTCAGGGTCGTACCAAATGCGTTTCAGCGTTTTGTATTCGTTTCCATACATAAACACCCTCCTGCCCCACGTTTCCTGCAACATAGGGGGAAGCTCATGTGGGCAAGGATTCACCTCCACAGGGGTCAGTTTGTATCTTCAGGAGTCCACCCTTGGAGTGCATGAGATGAGTGACTCAATAGAGCAGCTGCTTGAGGAGTCGGTCGAGACTTTATTATCATGATACTCTACTTACTGATGGTATGTGAAGGGCTTCGAGTGCCTATACCAGGTTGGACAGTGAGTGGAGCAAGGGGTGCTTCACGTTGATCAGGACGGCTCAAGACCCAAGTATCGAGGGACTCCTTTATGACAGAATAGTGCTGGGGACAGGGATGACCAAGTGGCACATTTTGGACCTCCGTATCATTTGCAATAGTCATTTGGGTCAGCTGATTGAGAGGGCGCTTCTTCAGGCAATTGCTTGAGGACAAACAATTTTTGGCGGGGAGGACTGTCATGTCCCTAATTTTGTGATCGTGGGAATTTTGCTCAATTTTGGTAATATTAATAAAAAGGGGCAAATATTATTTTGGAGAAAGGTGGCAAGTATTATTTTATTAGGGATTGGCGGCAAATGATTATTTTATTAAAATGGAGGAAAAATTCACTTAGTGGAAAATGGCCCCCACCAATAAAATAATAATTAAAAAGGGAGCCTAGACGCATGGGGAGAAATTATAAAAGGAGGATGGACTCATTTGTTGATCATCTCTTGTCCATCTAATTCCCTGAGATCAAATTCTTTCTTGGAGGCTATTCAGCACAAGAGAAGCATAACTGTTTAGCTCAAAAGTTTCAAGAGAAACTTACCCTCATTTCAGAGAACTTGGAGTGTCTCCGTAGTGAGGTCTTGGGGAGTCTACTTCAGGACTTCCATTGGAGATAATTGCAGAGATTTCCCTCAGCCATTCACACTACCTAAGTGCAGAAGGAGAACTACAGTGATCATTTGGAGCAGCTCTCTTTGTTTGCAGGTTCCAGGCATTTGCAGGAGGGGATTGGCACCAATTTAAAGGGCTGAGACAATGGTATATTGCTGGGTTGAATTATTCTTTTCTGAGCCCGCTCTGGGGTTATTAGTTAGAATTTGCGCGGGGGTTTGGGGGCTGGAAATTTAGCTGGAATTGGCTGGGAAGTGGATCTATTTCCGGAGGAGATTTTTGCAGGAGATTTTCAGCTATTTCCAGAGGTGGATTTGGATCATTTGCTGAGGTAATTTCTTGTTGGAGGCAGAGTTGAGCAGTTTGGGGTTTTCCCACTATTTGGGGCTTTTCGGGTTAGCTGGAATTCCAATATTTTTCTGGGTTTTTTTGTGTATTTGGAGGAGAGGCCATGGTAAAGTTTCATAATTTTCTGAGCAGTTTCGAGGGAAAAAATTCCAGTTCTTCTCCAGTAGTAGCAGTATTTTCTAGGTAATTTGCACTTTTTGGGCCTTTCCAGGTCAGCTGCAGTTAGCCCAAGATTTTTCTGGGTTTGGTAGATTTGGGTGAGAGACACCTCTAGTTAATTTTCCATATTGGAGTAGATTTGAGGGCATAAACCATAGTTGACCTCCAACAAAAGCAGTAGAATTTCTGGGCAGTGCTAGTTGCCAGTTTGAGCCATTTCCAGGTTTGCATGCTTGCAGAAACAAACCCAAATTCCATCATTCCACTCTATTTGTACTCAGTTCCAGCATTGATATTAATAAAATGGCTTCGATTTACTGGTCATATTTTGTGGTTTATTGATTGTGCTTGCATGTGTGAATTTCTTATTGCTGTAGCTTAGTGCATGTCTCTATTATTTACTGTTATTTTTCTGTTAGGAACATTACACATTAGGACTGATTACCCTTAATATGTTGTTTCTCTAATTTGTTGATCTATTGGAACCACTGGTTCACTACATAATTTTGGGTCAACTCACTGGTCATGCTGCTAGAATGCCATACACAATAAAGGGTCTCAAAAACCATTTGTTGGCTCAATCTCAGGGCAGGGCTTGGATGGGTGTCCAACTAGGGGCATAAACTATAGTCAAAGCACTGGCATATGTAATCACCAAAATGGGGACAACCTCACAAAGCATTGTGCTAATACTAGAAATAATGGGTTTTGTGCAACATGACTATCCTTCTTTGGACAACCAGCTACCCAACAGCCCTACATTGCTCAGTACATGATGATATGCCATATTTCTCCATTATTTGCACTGGTCAGACACCTCCTGCCATCTGGCATTCCTCTTGAAAGAAGGTGGGTCATCATTCGGTAGGTAAGGTACATTAACCATCTTGTAATCATGTGCTTTTCCATGTTTTGGGAATTCTAAGAGGTATTAAGGGGTGATCTGGATGATTGACCGATCTTGACTGTAAACCTGTTCTCTCACTTTACCAGGGAGGTTAGTTTTTGACCGTAGTCCCATGGGACCTCCTTTGAGGCCATAGGGTTATAGGAAGGGCCCTAATTGGGTTTGGACTGAAAGTATGGGGAAGGAGTGCACTGCCCTAAAAAGGGGCACAAAACTGCAAAATCATCCTTTAAATGTTGATGTTTGTTGCATTGGACAGGAACTTCCACACATGTCTAAGTGTCTAGACATGTGGAAGTTGTTATGAAATTCACTTTAATTAAAAGAATTATCAACGTAAATTGTTTTTTATTAAAAATGAGTTTAATCTAAAGAGATGCAAAGGTTTTTGCATTAGTGAATTAGATGAATTTTAACTGTTGATCTCAAGTGAAGTGAGATCTAATCTCAATTGTAAATAACTTTGGAGTTTAGGGTTAATGGATTCGGTCAACAACTCAAGATTGTAAAAGCAAGGCTAGGTGGAGGAGGAAGACACACAGTTAGCACAAGACAAGTGATTGGGTGAAGAGAGAGTGATAAAGGACTTTCACTCAAAGGAACTCAGTCCAAAGGAAGAGAGTGCAAAGGAGAACAGCAAAGGGAGAAAATCCAACAGCCATAAATTGAAGGGAAAATATCTGGGGAGCCTTACAGCAAGAAAAGGGGGCAGATAATAGGCTGTACAGGATGTATTTTGGTACAGCCACGCGTATGGTTGCAGGCGCACTGTACAACAACAACCATGGGTGATACAGCAGCTGCTGGCAGCTAGAACAGGGCCATGGCCTGTACAGAAGCCAAGGGCAGCTGGAGAAGGGCACAGACAGTTGTGTACAGCTGCAGGCAGAAGAAAAAGGCTGGGAGCAGGTTGCAGGCAGGCCATACAGGCTGTACAGACAGCAGCAGAAGGGATTTTCTTCAGCACCAGGTTTTTTTTGCTGTAGTTGTATTTTTCCTCAGTGGGCCATTTTCTTTGTAAGGGAACCCTTGTATGTTGAGATATTATTGCAATGACCAGGAGATTTGAAGGGTAGAAAATTTTCTGTGCATTTGTGTGAAATTGATTTCAATTGCTTCTGTTGAAATTATTTTTAATTACTAGTTAAAATCACAGCAGTGCATTTTATTCAGTAAGCTGCAATGCAATTAATTCACAGCAAGGAAAATACTATGAAATACTACTTGTTTGTTGTGGTTAAAGGAAATTTAACATCAAATTGCCAAAGAGAGAGAGATGAATCTGCAAAGCAGAAGGTCCCTGGTGAAGATAATGGTAAGAAAAAAACCCTAAAAATAGTTGCTCTCCCAGGAAAGGGTGTGAAAACAGCCCTAATTTCAGATCTGTAGCAGCCTTGAAACTCTGTTGAATAAGCAAGAAAAGTCACACTAGCTTTGATACCATGTTGATATCATAAAAGCTGGTAGGTCTATGGTGATCTTTTTAACAAACCCTGATCCAAGCACTTAACTTAGATCAAAAGAAGATTTCACAAAGATACTTTAACCATAGCCAAGAGGAAGTCACCACTAGTAGAATGAAGTATAAGTGCCCTTAGGCAAAAGAATAAATGAATTCACTTAAATGAGGTGATACTACAAATAAGGGATATGGTATATGGTGTATTTATACCACTCTTCTAGGGTTAAGGCACTAGCCCCAAGGAGGAGACTAGGCTGACATTACTCTAAAAGACTAAATATGATAAAGTGTAATAATGGGTGTAACAACTCACAACTTGACATAGGTCAGCTTGGGACATGGCCACAACTGAAGATTACATCATATTCTCAACATTAATCTATAGGGTAAATCACCATCTTTTATATATGCTTGTTCTTGGAGCAATCTTTCTTCCGAACTACTTTAATCTTTTCTTTTGTCATTCTTGCTTTATGATGCCATGTTTCTAGCCTTTCCTTTGATAAGTGCTTGTTATATGATATTCATGCATTAATATACTACATCAAGCATATTACTTGGCTAGCTTTATATATAACTTATTTAGATTTTAACAAGTATGCATTGTTTTGCTTTATGAAGGTCTTGCTTATGTTTAAATGGTTTGTATTGTATGCACAGCTTCTGAGTTGCAGTATGAGTTGCCATTGAAAATTGTGAAGTACCCTGATTCAAGATTGAGAGCCAAGAACAAGCCTATAAATATATTTGATGAGAAGCTCCAACGATTAGCAGATGAGATGTTTGATGTAATGTATAAGTAAGTATTTATGTCAGGATTATCTATTTTTGAGGTGGTAGTTGGTATTTTATTTTCATTTTTTGCGTGTCTTCTATTCTTTAAAGTCTCAATTTGTTAACATAAGAGATTTTATTACAGTTATTTGGATTGAGGTCTATATCTTCCCAGCCTTATCATTAAAAGTTCCATAACAACAAGAGGTTAAATGGACGATGAGAAGATAGTTTCTTAGTATGGGATTGGCTAATTCTGCACAAACATCTGCATTTTTGAAGAAGAAACAAAGAGAAAATTATTAAGTGTAATAGCATTTCCTCCTTTTGTTGATTGTGCAAATCAATTTTTCTATATGAGAAGGACTAGATAGTTTTGTAAAATTGTCCACTAAACTTTCTGTGTGTTTTTCCAATTCTATTCGAAGTAATAGAGTAGGTGGTTTGTTGCATTAATGGTTATACTTTGTATATATAAACATGAATCTTTAGAAGCAATTGACCTTGCACACAACTACAAATTCCATGAGCATTCATTTGTTATAAGGATTTTAAGTTGGAAGCGATTTAGAAGTAGGCTTAACTCATCTTGAATCAAGTTTGGGCTAGTTCTAGGTTTTTCTTCAATATGCTTATGTGCTTATGAGTCCTAGAAGATATTTACAAACAAGCTCTTGATCTACTTGAAGAACCCATCACAGCGAAAGTCTTCTTGTTGGACCTTTCCAATAGAATAGGCCCAATTTATGTTGACTTAAGAGACAATATAAGAGACAAATTTGGCGCATTCTTGAAGGTGTTACATATTTGCTTGCATGAAAGTAGAAAATTGGTGGAATGTATGGTATGGATAGCGTTGTCCTCCTTATGCACGCTATATACATCATATTGGCCCTTGAGGCTATAGAGGAATGGGCTTGCTCAAGAGAATAGCACAACAGTGTAAAGTGTTGAAATTTCTATGTATTACCCATTAGAAATTTTTCTGTATTCTTTGGTTTATTTCGCCTACTTGTTTTAATTACTAACAAGTTATTTAACCACATAAATACTAAAATAAACAAAACACAGTCTCAACCATCTACAGATCAACAACTTAACGAAATAGACAAACACACAAGGGACACCGTTATTTTTGGACAACTGTCCCCGGAAAAACCCAACTTGGGAAAACCGGTGCAGTAGTTTTGACGATTTTATTTTTATTATTAAGCAACTTTTCTAGAGTACACTGGGTGCCAAACTGGCTCACCCGATAGAGAAAATAATCTGGCAGTAATACCTCTCTTCGGAAGTAGATATTCTGAAAGTCTGCTCCACGAAACCCTCTCCAGCACCTCTCCGAGGCTTAGTGTCAGCCCTCCTGGCCTCTGCGTCAATCTGAAACCCTCTGCGTCAGCCCTCTGAGGCTCTGCGCAGCCTCTTTGGCCCTCTGCGTGGCTTTTGCAGCCTCTATGTCAATCACGCGGGCCCTTCTGGCCTTTGCGCAATCATTGTTGGCCTCTGCGTGGCTCCCTCTGGCTCTGCGTCTGCCTCTCTGCCTTTGCGCTGGTCTTCCGACACTATCTCTGCCTCTCTGCCTTGCACTCACCACCCCTCGCTGCAACTCTGATCACTGGTTCGATTTCTCTTAGCAAACCCCGCTCTAGAAAATCGAACTGACTTATCACTCTGGTGTATCTCCAACTGACCCTCAAGCCTCCTCTTATACTTTTTCTGTTGAGTCTTCAACGGACGAGATTACATCTCTAATCAACAACTAAGATTAGATTTGGCTTGATCCATGTCATTTAGAACCTTCTAACCCAGCTTTATATTAATACCCATTAATATTTTTATTTTCCTAAGTTTAGACTTAGGAACCCATTAAAAATATTAATTATTTTAATATCTCCTTCACCGGGTAGAATTTTCCCAAACCATTTCTGGGTCTTGGAGATTTCATGTGCTTTAGCCTCCACCAATTTTCATGGCTAGAGCATATCCGATACTACCCCAAATCAACATAAAATTGTGACGTCACATGTGCCTTTGGGGTCTATGCCAAAGGAAAAGGTGTTGAAGGAAATGTAACTAGGTTCGGTCTTCATAAATGTACTTTTGATATTTGTACTTATTCAAGAAAAAGAAATATTATTTTTATAATATATGTCAATGAGTTTCTTGCTCATTTAAATAGGTCTAGCACATGTTAAGTGTTATAGGTGAGTCAAATGGTGAAAAGAAAATGTTAAAGACCTTAAGGACATGTTACTCCATGTATACATTTGTATAAAAGTCAAAGAATATCTCTCCAAGCAAAGTCAAAGTCATCTCCTTGCAACAAAAGCCTTCAAGTAGCAAAATAATGAAGAAATAGTCAAGTCGATCTAAAGACAGTGAGTCAGCCTCAAGTTGGCCTAAAGGAGGGACAATCCTCTATATGAAGAATTTCAACCCCCACTCCGGTTATCAGTTTTCCTTATCACTCCATGCATTTAGTTTTAAATCCAAGCATGTTAAAAAATAATAAAATCTGGAAATGACAATATTCTCTGAAAACACAAATTTAGAGATTTCACAACTGCTGAAATTGTAGAAATAAAACACAGCAAAATTATGATAGCCACCCACAGAAAATAACACAGTGATTTTTGGTCAATGTGACCCTGGAAAAACCCCCCTACAACTCTTGGGGAAAACCAGTTTGAGAGCTCTTCTTTATTTCTAAAAATGCTTTTACAGAGAAATTGAAATACACAGTAAAAATTCCAGCAACCACAAATTACAACTTATCTTGATTTCCATGCTTGAACTCTGCCTCGAAAATCGTGCCAATCAACAAACTGGCAAAACAATTTTTTTTCCAGCAATAAAACAACATTAAATGTTGTATGACTTGCCTTGAAAATCATGCTCGGAATTGGTTGTATGAACTATACAGATCGTATGGATTTCAGCAGTACAATTGCCTCAAAAATCGTGCTCAAAACTTGCCTCGAAAATCGTGCCCAAAACCTGCCTCGAAAATCATGCCCTTGCTGCTGTCCCTCTTCCTCGATTTCTGTGCCTTTTTTTTTTTGGTTCTTCTGCTGTACGATTTTGCCTTGGGATGCATGCCAATAAATGCTGCTGCCCAGATTCACTGAAATGTCTACTTGCTGCTCTCCTTCACTTCCTCACTGCTCAAAAATTTATCCTTGCTATGTCTTCTCTTTTTCTCAAATGCTCATGAAAGAATGAATTGATCTTTTTCTCTTCTCCTTTTACTCTCTAAATGACCTTTTGGGTTACCCTAAGATCTAATGGCTGAGATTCATTTAGATTTAGAGATGAGAATAAATGTGCATCTAATTCTCACTTTTTATTTTTTAATTCACCCACTTCAATAAAGACCCACTTAGCCTTTTATCTCCATAGTCACTTTTTCACTTTCTAATTCTTCATTGACTTTTCTCACTTTTTATTTTTTAATTCACCCACTTCAATAAAGACCCACTTAGCCTTTTATCTCCATAGTCACTTTTTCACTTTCTAATTCTTCATTGACTTTAATAAAGTCACTTTTAAATTAGAATGTAACTTTACCACTTATAAAGTCACTTTTAAATTAAATTGACTTTACCACTTATAAAGTCACTTTAGGAGAAAAGTACAAATACATTTGGACACTTTTCCCTAGGCCAAAGATCAAAGCCTTAGGGAACCACTTGTTCTCTAGTACCCAAATTTTAACACTATATATAGAGACTGTCCACTCCCTCTCAATGTCCATCCATCAAGCTCTGAGCTCAGCGAAGGTAGAAGTCAAGAAAGAGAAGGAAAAAGGTAAGTCTAAGGGTCTCCAAGATAAGCGAAGAAAGGAGGAAGAAGACCGAAGTTTTTGGGGCTGTTCTAAAGGTTAAACACAGTCACATGCACGAGAAAAAGGAGGTTTCCCTGTGCTCACAACAACCCTCTATCACAGTCATATAAACTTCATGGTTTGGGCTAGATAATTACGCCTATAAGGCTCCTCACTCAAGCAAAGAAAGAGCTCACTCAAGCGAAGAAGGAAGAGGTGAAATCTCACATGAAACCCCCTCACACGTGCGAAGAAACAAGGCAGCACTACTGTAATAACAAGTCTGCATCTATATCTCTAGTAAGAACTCGGTTGGGCAAGAGAGAAAGGCCTCCTTATTGTTGAAGGAAATGTAACTAGGCTAGGTCTTCATAAATGTAATTTTGATATTTGTATTTATTCAAGAAAAGAAAAATTATTTTGATATTGTTTGTCAATGAGTTTCTTGCTCATTGAAAATAGGTCAAGCACATTTTGAAGTGCTTCTAGAGAGTCAAAGTCTAAATGTAATTATGATGAGACCCTTTGAGAGCATGTTACATCATGTATGTCAACACACAAGGTCATGGGAACACCTCCAAGCCAAGTCAAATCCTCTCCTAGCATCAACGAAGTCTCCAAGTAGCAAAATAATGAATAAAAGATTAAGTATAGTGAAATTGTCAAGTCGGCCTAATGGACAGTCAAGTCGGCTTGAAGAGGAGGGACAAACCTCTATTTATAGAGGTTGTCCACTCCTAAAAAGGATAACACATTCCTCTGAAATCAGCGAGGGTACAAGACAGGGAAAATAGGTCGACAAAAGGACGAAAGGAATGCTTCTAGGGCAGCGAAGGAAGGGAGAAAGAAGCCGAAGATTAAGCACTCTTTCTGGGGTAAACTTACAGCCACACTTGTGAAAGGGACAGGGTCTGCCTGTGGCTATAAGAGCAGAAAATTACAGTTGATACCTCACTATTTTGGGTGCAAACTAGGCCTACAAGGCCCCTCTCTCAAGCGTGGAAGAAATGTAAGCAAGCGAAGGATAGAAGACAAGTCTGACTTGTTTTAGTGAAGAGAATATCCCACACGTACAAAGAATTAGGGCTACATTACAGTTGCCCTAAGTCTGCTATAGTTGTCAAGAGAAAAGGATTTGGTTGCAAGGCTAGAAGGTCATTACTCTAAGGTAGAAAGACTCCAACTTCAACGGAGGAAGAAAAGATCAAAGACCATACTAGAACACACAATCTAAGGTGTCTACAGTTGCCAGAAGACAGAGGTCCATGTGCCAAAAGTTATAGTGCAGAAAGATGAAGGATTTGTCTTGTGTTTGGAGGATATCCTAGTCAAGGGTCTAGGGTTTGGCAGTTGTTCAAATAAGAAGCTTCAATAAGAGAAAACTTACAAAGGGTTTTCCTCTCAAGAGTGGAGAGGTTTTGTCCCTGGTAGAGAGCCAAACTTTGTGTTCTTGTTATTTTGTTTTGGTAGTAGTTTGATGAAACACACACACTAATAAGAAGAAGAAGATAAATTGTCAAAGTGCATCACAAATTGTTATCAAGTAACAAAGAATCACTTTACACTACTTTGCCCTAGATTCTTTAACATGGTATCAGAGCTAAGGTAACACATCAAGGATAGGGCAACTTAAGAACACTCATCAAGGAGAAGCATCTACAAAGTTGAAGCATCAAGCCTAGAAGTCTCAATCACTTCAAGGTCAAGAAGGGTGTACAATCCATTACTCATCAATAAGGTCTACAAAGCTAGAAGAAGAGCCTTACATAAAGGCACCTACAAAGAAGAGCAGATTGAAGCAAGACTTACATCAAGTTACAAGTCTTCAAGCAAACCTCATCACCAAGCAAGTCCACTTGGAGAAGACAACTTGGAGAATATCAAGATCCAGGGAAGACAAGCCATCAAGCCTTCAAGGAGGAAGCAAATCCATTACATCTCAAAATCTATCAAGTAAGTACATGTCCCCTTCTGAATATATTTCAATGTCTTTTGCAAGGAAAGCAATAAATTGGTAGGTACTAATAACTTTCTTGCATGGAAGAAGAGGATTGATCTACTACTCAAGGAGAATGAACTCCTAGAGCATGTGAAAGGGAATATCACTATCCCTGCTAAGGAACAGACACAAGCCTTAGCCAAGTACAATAAGGATGAGACAAGAGCTCAAAGGAAATTAATAGAATTAATCAAAGACTCTCTCATTCCTTATGTCTCCAAGTTTGAGACATCAAAAGAAATTTATGACAAGCTAGTAGAGCTATTCTCGGTATCCACAACTAGAGAAGTAATATCTTTGAGAAATGAATTGTACAGATGAAGATAACAAATGAAGGAATAGCTTCCTACTTCATGAAAATCTCTGAAATGAGAGATCAACTTCAAGAGCTTGGGGAAGTCATGTCTGATAGAGAGATGACAACTGTAGTACTCAATGCTCTACTTGAGGAGTGGGGAAACTTCACATCAAGCATATATGCCAAGAAGGAAGCAACCACTCTTAGTGAACTGTGGTCTCTATGCAGAACATAGGAATCTAGACTTAAGGCAAAAGAAGATGTGGGATCAAAGGAGCAATCATTTGCTACCTTGGCCAAAAGAAATGATAAATTTGGCAAGTTTGGTCCACGAAAAACAAACAACAAAGACATGTCCAAGATCCAATGCTTTGGATGCCAAGAATTTGGACATTACAAAAGAAATTGTCCTAAGCTTAAGAAGGACATCAACAACAAAGGAAAGAGGGAAGAAGCTCACTTGACTCAGGAAGTGAAAGAAGAGGGAAAGAAGCAAAAGAAGGAAGATCCTACGGATCTCTAATATGACTAGGTCAAGTTCTTTACTTTTGGACTTCTTCCAAAGTTTGGAGTAGTATAGGAGCATTTAAGAATAGAATTAATATTGCATGGCTAGAAACATCCTCTAGAATCTAGCAGCGTGATGTACATAGAGTTCTAGATACTAATGAAGATGTAGCATTTATGATAAGAACAAAAATGCATGGATAGAAATATCTTCTAGAATATAGGAGCATGATAGATATAGCTCAAGATATTCATATAAAAGGAGCATACCTAGTATAGGACCTCATCCATGATAAAAAGAAAATTTGATCATGATTAAGAATCTTAGAAGACCTCCATCATCAAAAGAAAAGAAACATTTGCAAGGCAAGGATCTTTAAGATCCTATGATGGAATCTTCAAAAGAAGGTTCATGGACCAAAGAAGATGTCTCATTGGGGATTCAAGAAAGGATGATATGTAGGCAAGCTAAGATGAAGCAAGAAGGGTCACAACAAAGGATGATCAAAGGAGTATGAAGATGAGGTATGTATGCATTAAAGTTTACTCATGTTATCATTTGTATATTATTGAGTCATGGGATAGTTCTATAACATGATCAAGCATGAAAGAATCTCTTTCACCAAGAACATGCTTGAAGGCATGTACCACAATGCAATGAAGGTCAACAGAAGAATATGCTCACATAAGGAGTATAAGATTGCTGACTAAGAAGCAAGAAGAAATGCTGACAAGTCTAGGAAGCAAGCAATGAAGAACTGTTCTCACAAGAATCATTAGATGGTTGACCTATCTATTGAATAAGAAGCAAATGAAGAAAGAGATCAAGCATGTGGAAGAACACCATGATCAGATATATCCCGAAAGAAGGCAAGATAGCTCTGATAAAGAAAGAAAGGACCCTTGACACCCATGAAGGCCTTGGAGATATAAAAGATGCAGATAACTGATTCTACTCTACGAAGATGACGTGATGAAGAAACTATCCAAATAAAAGCAATGTTGAAGCAATATCAGGATGAAGTCATGATGGGCTACTAGGTCGAAGCATGTAAACAAGCAAGTACAATGAAGCATCCATGAGAAGAATATTCCAAAGCATGGACAAGATGACAAAAGAATAGCCAAGAAGACAAGAAAGCCTGATGAATGACAAGAAAGCCAATTTCCTCGAAGGAAGCCATGGCATGACAAATTAGGGAGGAAAGTGATCGAAGGATGGTGCCCTACCTAGAAGAAGTTCAAACAAAGACTTCATGACATCAAGAAAGGAAGGAGATCAAGCAGCTAAAGGACCCACGAAGAAGAAGCTGCTGATGAAGGAAAGAGTCCCCAGTTAAGAGGGAGCTCTGGCAGGTTCTTGATTAAGAGGGAGCTTTGGATCGCCCCTGATTACAAAGGAGTGACATTTGTGTTTTCCATTTCATGGGTCATGCACTAGACCAGGACTAACAACTATAAGTCTAGATGAAGGCCATGAATGGAAATGTAGACACAAGATAGACACTACATTCTT
This sequence comes from Pinus taeda, assembly GCA_000404065.3. Classification (NCBI taxonomy): domain Eukaryota; kingdom Viridiplantae; phylum Streptophyta; class Pinopsida; order Pinales; family Pinaceae; genus Pinus; species Pinus taeda. The sequence goes on along the minus strand of APFE030718594.1, from coordinate 82,062 downwards.
GTCTTCACTTGGGAAGAAAGAATGGGAGGATTGGGTAAT
>APFE030718594.1:31445-63002 GCA_000404065.3 Pinus taeda | reverse complement strand
CTTTTCCTGTATTTATATCCATCAATGAGGGTGTGTGACACATCTGTTGGGCATGTGAGCCTACATTACAAAACTGGCCGACCTTGCACATATAATTTATTAAGTATAATAAATTCAAAATATAAGTTCTGCTCATCGGATTAAGACTATTTTATATGGATTTTACACCTCTCAGAAAGAGGAATCCAACAAAAATATTAACCTCTTAATCTGAGCATCAGAACATGGAGTTTGGACCTAGTTGTCCAAATTTAACAAGAAGTTACCCAAGTTCAATTTTGAAGAAATTAGGCATTTGGAGACGTGGGAATCTAATAATTTAATTCTTGAGGCTTCCAATCTCCTAGCTGCAGGGTTTCTTCTTAGCCTCTTGTGTATTTTTCCTCTTGGGGCTTTGACGTTAATTTGCTGGAACAAATTTCACTTAGGCGAAAATCGATTTCCTATGGGGAGAAATTTTCTCATTATGAAATTTGTAAAGTTATGATAAGAATTTTCTCTTATTGGTATCTTGAGGAGGGATATTGAAGATCCATGGGAATAAATCCTCCTTAAGGTTTTAAAACCCTCACTTTGTCTAAAAGGGTTATCGTTGTAATTTTAATAAAATAAGTTTTTGCTAGAGGGAGCTTGGGATTTATTCCCATGGTATCCCACCTCCTAATTTGGTAGAAGGGTCTCTATTTGATCAGTAACTTACGTAGTCATTAGATCTCATAGTATCTAATTGTTAGATTTAGATATTATATCTTGTGCTTATTTGATAATATCTTTTGAATCACTTATATTTTGCTTTGATCAAACTATATGGTGGTTTCAATTACTTCTTCATCTTGCACTTATTAGTTCATAGTATCTAATCATTAGATTTAGATTTTATATCTTGTGCTTATTTGATAATATCTTTTGAATCACTTATTTTTTGGTTTGATCAAACTATATGGTGGTTTCACTAGCTATTTAATTTAATTTGCATTTCAATAATTTGATCTAATTTGCTAATTGGTATATCCATTAAAATTGTTCCATCTTGTCATAGATCCAATTCGCATTGCTTTATTGGGTAATTTTTCACTTGCTTCATTAGTTGTTGGCATAATAAATTATTCTCAAAGTGCTAAATGCTAATTTGATCATTTAAGTGGAATGATATTTGCTTTTGGTGAATTTTAATAAATTTCACTTTTGAAGCATCTTACTGTAAATGTTAATCTCATTGAAGCATTTGTTTTAGATCTCATTCCTAATTTGCATTCTCTAAAATTTACCTCCAAGCATAAGCTTGGTTGATAGAAATTTTAGGATATTTCCCTAACTTTCAACCAATTCGATGAACTTGAGCCTTGAACAAAGGTTAAAACACACGACCTCACAGTTCTCTTGTGGCTGAGCCCTTGTAGGAACGAAGGCACGTGGGTTGTCTTGAAGTCTAGGTGGGTATCGTTTATGATGGACTAGTGCCGCCCATCCTAGCCTTCTTGCAATTCACCTCACTCTTTACCAAGTTTTGAGGAATTGAGGGGAAGTTCTCACTGTAGATTAGGCATTTAATAAAATCTACCGAGAACACTTTGTCTTACACACTTTGAAGTTTGCATACATATCATTGCATTATACAATTGGTTATCTGTACATTTTGGATTGTGAGCTTATTATTTACTTGCAAGCTTTTACCCAATATCCTTGTACTTGTTGATCTCAGTTTCATGCTTGTTGTCCTTTAAATGTCACATCGTGGTTAAGCATCTTTTACTCAAAGTACAAGCTTTCTTCTCTTGCAAGTTCTATTTTCAAATCTTGTTGCTCATATCTCAAATTGATATATGATCTATTGTGGTCTAGTTTCATTAATGTTTGTTTTGCAGCATTGCCATTCTTATAACCTGAAACATCATTTTTCAATTTGCAAATATTATAATTTCTTGTTGAACATATTCTCTTACAGGTTATTTCTGAAGGCATTGGTCTCTCATTCTATCTTGTAGGATATCTTGTTAATTTCACTGAATCTATCTTGTTGATATTTACATGCTCATAAACTTTCATACTTGCTAAATTAATCTCTAATCTATACTCAAGTTATATTGAATGGTGGTTACCTTGTCTATTATCTTCTAGAGCTTGTTGTCTTCAAAAAGTTTTCTTTTAGAAACATTTTTACGGACCACTCCCCTTATCTTAACTAGGAGAGAGCTTAAACGGAGAGAGTTGGGAATAGGTGACAACCCCTTCTCTGAGCATTGTGCCTTAAAGACCACATCTGGTGGGATTGAGGACTTTGCCCGCATTTAGGTGTGCATCTTAGGCGACAACATGTCCCACTGGACTAAGATTGAAAATTAACCCCCAATTTAAGGTGAGGGAACAAGATCACGGTCAAGGCCCTTCTTTCTTCCAAGTTAGCCCATAATCCATTTCAAAATGGCCATATACAAACAAGCATAAGCACCCAATTGCAAAATGAATAAAGTATCTTTCTATCAGAAGCCCACCTTCCAACATGTGCTCTTGCTAGATGGGTGAGGAAACATATGACTGATGCAGGTGGCAGAGATATGAATGGCATGTTGTCATTGGTTACTAGTGGCTCTCTAGGGTACCTGGCTGCCAGTTGGAAGAGATGTAGGTGAAAAGTTTCTCTGAGGGGTCACCCATTGTTGGTGGGTAACATGAACCTAGTAGTTGGTTAGTAATGGCTAATCTAAAATTGACATTGAAACATTCATAGGCCATCATGTCACTTCATTTTCTCTAAAGCTTCTTTTGATAAAAAAACTGCATCAAAATGAAAGGGCCTTGCAAAATGAGTTTATTACGGGTGTAGATTTTGTGTCAGGTATTTTTTTCAAGCGAAGCAAGGCACTTTTGTTTTAAAGAAAGTTTGCAAGCTCATCTTGCCCTTGTCAGAGTGAAATTTCAAAAACATTGCATCTATATTGTATATTTTACAAAAAATTGTTGAACTTGTATGCTTACATTTTAATTGCCCTCAAATATGAACACCCTAGAACTTTCTATCAAAGGCAGAAAAAAAGGGAACAGTCTAACTGATCTCACCACTATAGAGCAGGTTGCAGATGACCCTTTAATAAGATCAAAATGAAATTATAAAAATGAAAGCACGTCTTATATTAACAAGAAAATATTTACAAGAAAGATGACAATAAAAGCAGAAGGGCTTATACAGAAGAGTCTTATATCCTCTTCATTAGAGCTACTAAAGCTGCATTAAAATCAGCGTAAGCTAATGCATCTAACTCTTTGGCATCCTTAATCAGAAGATAGCCTTTGCAAGACAATTGCATGCATACCTCTTCCCACCAAGTGTAACAAATAGATTGGATTGAACTGACCTCATCAGAGACACATAGTTGCACCATAACTTCCAGACCATTCATTTTGTTCTCCCAACAAGTGTTTTTTCAGCAAAGGATGCATCACCGCAAGAAGAAGTGGGCAACTTTGTCATGTTAGGTATATGAATTTACATTCAATATCCTAACCTTCGATCCTCCAAATTGGGGAGAGGAAGGGATCTTCTATGTCTAGTATGCAGCTTCTTGCATTGTAGATATTAAAAGAGTGATATATTTGAAATGACTTTTAAACGACTTAAATATCATGTAAGGTTGTGGTTGGTACTCCTGTGCCTGACCGATGCTAATAAATCAAGATTGTTACGGACTCTCTCTATGATGTGCACATTATCTTATACTCCACTTTCATATCTCAACAGTGGTTTGGTTTGTAATGTAGTAATACTTTGATATGTGCTATCAAATTAATTATACAGAGGATGTAGAAGATCTAGGTTCATGGCTGTCTTTGATGTTAATCATATTTGTCCTGCTTTTATTCTACTGCAATGTGTATCCCATGCTATTTCAAACTTAATGGATGCTATGAAGTACTGAGTACAATGATTAATGCAACTAGACTAAATCATATTGTATATGATCATTGCAATTGCCAATTGTGAACTTGATGAAGGTTTGTAGCTAAGATATTCCATGTTTATGTGGTGGTGTTTAAAGGAATTGTCAGGTCTGTATTTTTTTGGAGGCAGAGGTTGCACAATTGAGCCATCAAGCCTTTCAAATGATACAGAGCTTGCCCACAGATTATGGAAAGCTTCTGCTACTTTACTTCGTATGACAATGTAGGGGTTTCTCAAAATAGTGTTCCACTACTCTATTTCACAAGGAGAAAGACACTCAGCTTATTGAGAAAGACAGTTCATCCATTCTTGCCAGTTCAGATCAAAGGTGATACTGAATAGTCATTTTAGGTTATTAAGTACACTCTGGAGTCTGAGTAGTGTCATAGATTTGGTGATGTATGAAGTAAATATGTTTGCAAAAATAATAACACCTATACCTATAGAGAAACTGAGCATGGCAGTGAAAACGGTTGAGAATTTCAGCACTCTTGGATAGCTAGACTATAGGTTATATTCCAAGTGGATTAGAATAAAACATTTTCCAGGGCCTAAATAAGACTCCATCAATTTGGTCATGTATAAGAATGGAATGTAGAAGATGGGGAAGAGCAACAAATCCTCGAAAGATTCTCTTTCTCATTGATTCCATCTATATCCCACATTCATTATTTATATATTGCTATCTTTTTCAGGCTAATGTAGGCCTTTATGTTCATTATTTGTATGTTGCATGCTTTCACAGGCTAATGTAGGCCTTTATTTTTATGTCCTAATCTGAATCAGAAATGTTACATAATGAAATTTGAAAAGCTTATATATTTGACCCTTGAAAGGGACCTTGCCTTCTATCTCATAGACATTCTTAATGGCAATAAAGTTTTTGGGTGTCGAATAAAACACATGACTACTTGATAAAAGTTTTGATAAAAAATGCTTGTAATGCCTTAAGAGGGTAGTCCTAGACATGGTTTCTAAATAGAACAACCACTTGGTTTACCTGCACCTTAGATATAAACCAGTATTGGACTTGGTAAATGCGTACTGTTAACTCATATCTGTTTGCCTATTTTAAATCATGAACATGGTTGGGCTTGATTTCATATCAAGCGAGGAAATGTAGATCTAATGATTTTGGTGCATGCGTGTATGAAATCCTTTAATTTAGTGTTTTCCTCTGAAAGCGTTCAAGAGCCACTAAACTTGGTGAACGAAGTATTTTCTTTGGGGACACAACTATGCATAGCCAGTTACTTATAAGAGATGATGAATTCTGTCTTTAGAAGGGATGCAGCTTACACAAATCCCAAGGATGAAAAATAAGTTCACTCATATATGAATGGTGGTTATTATTATAGGTTAAGGGATATTTATATTGTGACCATACCTCTTCTTTGAATAGTCAGCTTTCTCTGTCAGTAACTAATTCTATATTTATAATCGTGCTATTTATGTACTACTTGGGTTTGTTACATGTATTCCCTTCTGAGATGCTTTATCCTTGAAGCATGAACACAGAAACAGCTAACATTTCATGCTGCTACAAATATGAGCTGATGCATTTGTATATAGAGCGTTGAATTTGAGATGCTATCTGCATTGACAATAGAATTTTCCACTAAAATTGATGGTTGAATAGTTGTTGCACTTATCGAGTACTTTTGCAATAGTTCCCCTATCTTTAGGAATTTCGTCTATGAGTTCTGAGCATTTCTAAGTAGCTATACCTAGTATGAAGGAAGAGTACGTGCTTGAGGATTCAAGTATGTTAATACTTTTCCAATAGCATTATACGCTTTCTATTTTCTCGGGCTTTTGGATTCATTCTATTTTTGATGACAAGTTGTTTTTGGTTGTCTTTCACCAAGTCAAGACTCTCAGTTCAAGCATAATCCCTTAATAAAGAGTGTTGTGTATGACAAGGTTTTGGTCAAGGGTTCATGCCCTGTTATCTAAATCTCCTTCTTAGGAATAACATGATTTATACTGAGGTGTCTTTCTAATTGCTTCGTTGATGTTTTTCTCCTACAGTCAGATGCACTAAAATTTACATACTACATATTGATTGTGCTAGTGGCAATTTTTCAACAATGGACAAGTTATGTTGTCTATGATGTGTAGATATGTACCATATAATATCAGTGGTACTTCTATATTGGCATTTTCATTATTTTTGGGATATGGACGAGATAATGCATAATTAACCAAGCATAATCTTGTACTGCCACCTTTATTTCATCTATTGACAACAATAACACAATTTCAAATTCTTGTTTTCCATTTTGACTTTTTCAAGACTTCTGTTAGATTGGGGTCAGTGATTTCTCAGTATTTAGTTAGACAATCAGAACAATGTTATTAAAGGGTTGCTTCTTTTTTTTTATTCCGAATTGCACTAGGTTGTTTTTCATCATTGTTCATGAGATCCTAGATCACACACACATTCTGAGAAAAACACTATTACATCAAAGGTGGCTAGGTCACTAATCTGAATGCAGTTTTTCGCTGCTACAACAGAGAGTTATGTTGTCTATGATGTGTAGATATGTACCATATAATATAAGTGGTACTTCTATATTGGCATTTTCAGTATTTTTGGGATATGGACGAGATAATGCATAATTAACCAAGCATAATCTTGTAGTGCCACCTTTATTTCATCTATTGACAACAATAACACAATTTCAAATTCTTGTTTTCCATTTTGACTTTTTCAAGACTTCTGTTAGATTGGGGTCAGTGATTCCTCAGTATTTAGTTAGACAATCAGAACAATGTTATGAAAGGTTTGCTTCTTTTTTTTTTATTCCGAATTGCACTAGGTTGTTTTTCATCATTGTTCATGAGATCCTAGATCACACACACATTCTGAGAAAAACACTATTACATCAAGGGTGGCTAGGTCACTAATCTGAATGCAGTTTTTCGCTGCTACAACAGAGAGTTATGTTGTCTATGATGTGTAGATATGTACCATATAATATCAGTGGTACTTCTATATTGGCATTTTCAGTATTTTTGGGATATGGACGAGATAATGCATAATTAACCAAGCATAATCTTGTACTGCCACCTTTATTTCATTTACTGACAACAATAACACAATTTCAAATTCTTGTTTTCCATTTTGACTTTTTCAAGACTTCTGTTAGATTGGGGTCAGTGATTCCTCAGTATTTAGTTAGACAATCAGAACAATGTTATTAAAGGTTTGCTTCCTTTTTTTTATTCCGAATTGCACTAGGTTGTTTTTCATCATTGTTCATGAGATCCTAGATCACACACACATTCTGAGAAAAACACTATTACATCAAGGGTGGCTAGGTCACTAATCTGAATGCAGTTTTTCGCTGCTACAACAGAGAGTTAGTAATAGACATTCATGGGTGGAGCACGCCTGCTTGGGGAATGAAGCTGGGTCATGGAGAACCGTTCTAAATTGTTGCTGGACTACAAACCAACTATATAATATATATATATATAATATTATATATATAACTTTACTGATTGTTGTACAACGGAGTCACTACAGTCCTGGTTGTAAACCTATATGTCAAAGTGGCTTTTGACCCCATTCCACATTTGTTATCTGTATAATTGTTGCGATTTCTTCTTGCCTAGATAAGAAGAATTCCACTATGCTCACCTAGTGATGAAACAAATTATATTTATTTGCATATTGGGAAGCTGCCTGTGGTTTGTGAGATGATATTGAAAAGTTAAGGGAACCCATTTTCATTGGCAGTTTCTTTTTAAGACATTTCATGACAGTGATCCAAATTGGCATATCATGATGGAAATATGGTATAAATTGAACGCTGGTTAAGTCTATAAAAGAGGGATTTATAGAGATATAATATTTGAAGTAATGTATTTGTAGGACACGGAACGGTCATTATTTTAAGGTTTTTTAAACTATTACCAGTCTTATCAGCGAGCTGCTCATTGATAATAGTCATATTCTCATTGCAATCGAAAGTGGGATACAGTTTCCATGTACAACTGTCTCATTTCTCACCATTAAAATTGAATGTAGCCTAAAAGGTTTAATTGTAAAGCCTGTAAATCTCAACGATCCTATGAAAATTGATCAAAAAGACCGTTAAGTGTCGAGATTGCATATGCCGAAGGGAGTGTCACCTTTTTCAAAGGGATATAGAGGATAATTATTCCTCTTTCTAGAGTTGTAAAAGGGGATATTATGGCTATTATTATTATTATACTTGTTGCTGGCAGGATATAACTATTCAATTTTTCATTGATTTGTTATTAGTTTTTTTGACTAATTTTTTTTTTAAATCTATCCAAAGTTGAACATTATGAAATTAAATTTATTATTTTAAATAAAATTTACGATGGCAAGAAAAGACTTTTGTGTACTTTATTATTAATTACTATGTACTATGATCTATACTATTACAGTTAATATATACTTTGAAATAACAATTTTTAATTACTATGTACTGAAAACAAATGATTGTAATTTATTCATGAAATTCCATTTTTCCTTGGTGTAAGTATTGATGACAATTTTATGGGTTTTATTTTTTAATTTACAGAAAAATCTTTAAAAAAAATAACTTTGAAAAATATTGTAAATAGCAGTGGTATAATTTTGTACATATCTATTTATCAATCGATATCTTAATGACATGATGCTGTACTATATTGAGCATTATATACAACTCTATTCTTTTTTTTTTTTTTCTTCTTTTTTTTTTTTCCAACTTTCTTTTCGGTTTCAAAAAAATTATATAAATAATAATATTATTAACCTGTTATCAGTTCTCTTTTGTCAATTACTATATATATTATTATATTGCTATATATATATATCAATAGACATACCTTTATTTGTCGGAAAAAATGTTTAATTGTATTTAAAAAATTAATAATAAAAAGGTTAAACCAATATTCATATAACTCATTTTACAATTTTATTATTGTTTGGAGTACATACAACACATTATGACATTAAAATATTTTATTAAACTAAACAACAGGGAACGCTAGCTATGCGGTCTTGTTATAACAATAAAGATGTTGCTCATTGTAATATGATACTTGTTTACATTATTAGCTAGCGTAGTATAATTATTTATTTCATTATTTTAAATAAATGATACTTATACCTCTTTTTCATTATTAATGTAAAGACTACATTTGTTCTTCCTAAAGGAACCATTACATTATAACCTCTTCAATGCCTTTTCTTTTTATACTAGTTCAAGAGACCCTTGAGGACCTATTGTTATCGCATATAACCCGTGGTAATTTTTTGGGTGGGAGGAGAGAGGGGGTATAAGGTGACTTTGTCAACGATATCCCTAGAAATATGATAAGTACACTTGTCATCGAACAAATTGGGCTTCTCATAATGCCCCCATCAAGTTCATTAAATTATTGAGGGCAATGACCATTGTTATAACAAATTTGCTTTTGTGTTTGCCTTTGGTTTAGAGAATTTAACGTGAAATGGCTGATTTAGAGAGTTGACATTATATTTGGCAAATAGCAATTTATGAAGGCTGGAGGACACTTTAGTCTAGGATGGATATCCATATCACCCAAAAGTGAAAACTCTTCTACATATTTGCTATATTTTGTAACCATTAGTGTTGCACCCTTGGTTGTCACAAGAAGAAATGAACCTTTGTCACTTAATAGATAATTAGGAAGATAAGGATCACAAGGACAAAATCAAATATGGCTCAAGGATGATCCACTTGATATTGATAATAACAAAAAAATTTCTTTGATTGGATGTGGTAATAAAGACGATGATAATGATAAGGAGATTGTAATTACTAACATATATAATCGATTGGTCAATTGTGACATCTCTTCTAACATTTTAGCAGTTGCAACATTAGACATTCAATCATCAGTTGAGATGTCACCATTCCTTGATGGAGCCTCCAATAATTCCTACACATGATGTTTCTACACCAACACAGGTAGGAACAACCTTGCCCATTTAAGTGAGCTTGTATTTGATGGGTTATCACATAAGTGGTTGCAAATTACTAGGCATCAATTTTCCCATTATTATTGGATCAAAAATTATTTATGGATATTATTGGCATTAACACATTTCCATGCTCTTCCACACATCCTAATCTCCTTTAGAAATTTGCTCAAGGACATGAAATTCACACCACACTATTTTGTATTTGGGCTTTTTGTGCCCCATTTCTTCTTCTAACTAGCTCATTAGAGTTTCATTGTATTTGTATGTAGGATTAGTATGTGTAACGAAGAAACATATACATTTATTGAGGGATAAGTTTATCCCTTGGGAGGGATGCTGGGTCCTTATGTGTGGGGACTAAAAACATGTCTTATGTTCATGAAATAATTTTCTAGGGTTTTGTAAATGATTAATAGTAAATATATAATATATGAAGAACATTCAAGATGGTTAGGGTTTTTGTTGAAATATGTAACTAGGTTCGACCTTCATATGTACTCTTGATTATTTTATTTTGTAAAAATGAAAAATAAATTATTAATATTATTTTTGTAGCATGGGTTTCATGCTCTAGGTCATTTTATTTTAGATCAAAGCCCATTGAGTGGTTTTAGGTTTTGTCATTGAGTCAATAAGTTAATAGAGTCATTGTCATATGCAGAAGACCCCATTGGGCACCTTGTAACAGGGCAAAATAATTAATTTTGTGTCTAAAGTGTCAAATTACCCCTCGAAGACCAAGTCGACCTAATTAGGGCATGTCATCCTCCTTGGAAGCCTATATAAAGGAGAGCATTTGACCTTCTATGGACACATATTCATTCACTCATCATTCAAGCAAAGGAAAAGAAGAAGAAAGGCAAGCGAAGGAAGAAGGAAGGACAAAGTTTTTGGGTTTTGCACTCTCTCTCTCATGTGCAAAGGAAGCTACGGTTTCTGTAGCAACAAGGTTGAAGTTCTCAAGGAGCAAGGAAAAGGTCAAATTTGGAAGAGGACAAGTCTATTTGGTCTCCTACCAGCCCTAGAAGAAGAAGCAACCCAAGCGAAGGAGGGATGAAGCCCTAGATGCCCTAAATTCCCCCACAAGTGTGAAAGTAACAACTATTGTTGGGGCCGAAAATTTCAGGCCTGTAGAGGGGGCCAAAAATCTATAGCTAGGGGTCGAAGTTGTGTACCTGGAAGAAATTTGACTTGGTTTGAGTTGGATAGAAGAAACACATCATTAAGAAGGTATGGCTTGGTCTTGGTCTAGAGGCCTTGTGTTAAAAATATGCAACTGCGGTCGAATTCCACTTTGGACTGTTCATTTGATGGAGATGATAATGGCATCAGACTCCTCTTTTCGAGAGGACCAAAATTGACCTAAAGATCACGTCATTTGGACAAGTAGAAGTTGAGTTATGAATTATTTTATTCATACATATATTTTGGATCAAGTCGGCCCTATGCACATGTACTAATGGACAGGTCAAGTGGAACCTCACGGAAGCCTATAAATAGAAGAGACCTCAAGCTCATTTGGACACACATCAAGCTCTCTTATCCTCTTCTATTTTGTCTCGGTTTACATAGGTCTGATAGAGGAAGCTCGCTCAAGGATCCGAAACTATAGGATGAAGCTCTCACTAAACTAGGGTTTTCTGATTCAAAGTCATTGGCATAGAACTGAGCATTTGGGTCCCTGGACGTTGACACACAGTGGTCATGAGAGTGACTTTGGACTCTTGGACATTGGCACAGAGTCTTCATGAGAGCATTCGGGAGTTTGGGTCAGTTTGGTCCCTGGTCGCTCCCACAGAATGGTATGGGAGCAACCAAGTTGCCATAGTCGCCATCATGCAGTTCACAGAGTGACCTTGTCTGTCATAGTTGCTTGCACAACTCCTCCTCCCTGCGACCGAGAATCCAAGATGAGATTTCAGTGTTCCGAAGATTTCGCTTAGTGACATAAGTGTTCGACAACAAGCTACAGGCAGTGACAATGCATTATAATTATCAGAATTAGAGTTCTGATGTTTAGATGCATTTCATGGATATTCTAGTTGTTGTGAAGATATGGATCATTGTACTCTCTTTTGCTGACTCATTTGATGACAATCTATTAGAAGAAGATTTGCAAAGGTTTTCCCCATAGTGGGTTTTTCCCTGGCCTCCGACCAATCCTGGTGTCTCTATGTGTGCATACTTTTCTTCTCTTTTTCCTTTATGTTTCACTACATTGATGATAATGTTATTGTTTTTTCTACATAGTTGCATATGTTGATGAATAATGATGTAAATCTGTATAATATTATGATGTTACGGGGTGAACTTAATGTGTTAATGGAGAAATGTAATTATCAAAGCAAAGAACAATATCGCCCTATGAAAAATTAACGTTGGAATTTGTCATTTGCAGAATTTATAAGAAGAGAAGGGATTTGTGGGTTTTCCTCCCAAGAGGAGAGGCTTTGGCCCTGGTTTACCTTGTGTCCTTGTGTAATATTGATTTTCATGTTTTTGGTCACTGTTTGATGATAAGATCAACATCATTCGAGGATCAAGTCTAAGAGAAATCACCCTAATTAGCCCTATTGATTTCTCAAAGTTTCTTTGTAACCTATCTTGATCCTCGAATGAACATGAAGTTCTCATGTCATTACATATTTGGTTTAGGTGATTATCCCCATTGCATTTTATGTTTTCCTTATATTGCATATACGTGTTTGTGATTTTCATCACAAATGAAAAGGCACAAATAAAGGCAATATGCAACATTAAGTCAAAAATCTCTAAATGAATAACTAATGACTAGAATCATCTTGATTCATCATCTAAGCTTTCTTCATGGATAAATCCACAAGGTAAATAACAAAATAGGTAAATACATGAATAAGAGAGGAGCAAGGAGACAAATGAAGGAGTAGAAGAACAGCGCAATGTTTGACATAATTGATTGAGAATATGGATTAAATAAGTGGGCAAATTATGAGATAATAGTTTTTCATAGGAAAAAAATTGTGGAGTCAAAGGTGTTGAATCTAACCTTGTAAAGGACAATATGGTAAATGAGAGTTGCAAGTGGACTAATCAATAGTGATTGCTATGATAAACTTAGGTTTATATATATCACCATGATATCATTTCCTCAACTATTCATTCCCTTTTACTAAAGGGGAGGGAGAGAAGAATGGAGGCACAATTTTAAATTTGATTCACTAGAGACATCTCCAAGTGCTCTAATTAAAGATATTTTTAAGAACTAATCAAGATATGCTACAAGGAGTAGAGATTCACAAGGAATCACTACACCATCCTTCAAAATGATAACTAAATTGACTAAGATGGAGATTGGAAACTTACTAAAAGAAGGCATATATCTTACATCCATTAGCAATGCAATTTGATATTGTCAAAATGTAGCATAAAAACTATGGATGAAGCAAGAAAACTGATAGTTTGAAGACTTAATATGTTAAAATACACCAGGTATTTAATAATAATAATTTATTAATATATAAAATGTATAAGATGATATAAGATGATTTGAGTGTTACAATGAGGCACTGCTTTTATACCTCAATAGGTGACCTTTCGTGAGTAGGCATGTCTTTTAAACATGCCTTTTCACTTAACTTAATGATTATTTAACATAACTAATATTTGATTATTTAGTATTTACATTAATTTTATTTATGTCATTTGTTATGAATTATATTCATAACATAGCCCTTTCCTTCAGGCCTTTTCCTCAAAGCTTTAATACTGTCGATTTCTTTTGCTTAGTGTTTGTCGTGTGTCTCGATGTATATAATCTGGCCATCCTCTTGTCTTATAACTCATCAGTAATATTTTTTTTTAATAATAATAATAATTTTTTAAGTCTATTTTTTTTTGTTTAATAACTCTTTTATTTTTATTTTTTATTTCTTACTCCAAAATTATATAATATATATATATATTATATAACTATATTTTTTTTCTTTGTATAATATGTTTTTGCGATGGCTACTACTATAGTGATATACCTATGCCCCAAAAATCTCTATATATATATATAAACGTAGATGTGTATATATTCGTTGGCAGTGATATGCACCACTCCACAAATCTCATAACGCTAAGGACTGAGTATCTCTCTCGATTATGCAAATTTCGACTCATTGTTGCTAGAATACCTACTTCAAAGCAGACACGAACTTTTAACTGCAAATGTTGGATGGATCTCCTGTCCTCGTTAATGCGAATATTGATTTTTTTATATATTTAATCATATGAATGATTTAATTTTTGAAATATTATTATATACTATATATGATATATAGTTATTATATATATGGAAACGTCAACCCAACGATCACAACATTTGATAGTAACCACTCCCAAAAAAACCGACGGAGTATTGAACAACAAGTGTTTGCCACTGAATGAATTCACCCCCTCTCGTGGATGCAAGAGTGCATAGTTCATAATTAGATTCGAAGACTTTATCGGATGGAAGTAGTCATGCACCAGTATAAAGTTAACAACCTGGGCGCCATATTTGGCACAGAGCCTACACAAAACCTTCATTCCTTCATTACATTCTCTAGTGCTGTGCAATGATCGCCATATTTGTCACCATTCGAATAAAACCTAGAAACCAGAGTCCTCAGTGCCTGGCGCAACGAGTATATGGAGAAATCCAGGTGGATGTTCGCTTTTCTCACGCCAAGAAACCCATTGGCAATATCTGCACAGAGGTTGAGCTCTTCACTGGTAGCCTCAGGATTCCACAAGTGGGAAAGTATGACTTTGAAGTAAAAATTGAAGTAGGGCAACTGCACATCATTAAACATTGCATGTGTTATGCGCACAATTCTGCCCATGTCTTTCCTTTAACCAATTTCAAAGTAAACGAAACGTGAAATGCCACAGAAAGCATGGGTGCTGGCCTCACTTTCTATAATAAACCATGAGTCCTCCAAACTCAGACCAATGATCTCAGCTAGCTTGACAATTTCTTGACACAAATTCAGAGTCTCCTCCTTATCGGCCACCTCGACCTCTTCTTCATATTTGAGTCTGTTTATATTAAAATGAATGCTCAAGGCTTCAATTAGGGTTTGGAATCCATTGACAGAACAAAACCGGCCTGTGCTGGCATCACTGTACTGGCAATTGAGCCGAAGCATATTTATAATCTTCCACAGGGTTTTCAATTCTCGCGGTAATCTGATATCATTTGCAGTCCAGTGAGCCAATGAATTCACATAATCAGTCATATGGCTCTCGTCCAATATCTCAACAGGGTAGTCTTCTATCACAGACTCTTGTAGTAACATGTTTTGACCCTCAAAATTCTCTTCTCCAACGACCAGACGTTGTCGCATTTGCATTATTATTTTGGGTGGGGTTGAATATTGTATGCGTGGAAAGGCCAGCCAGTCTCTGGTTTATATGCAGCTATGTTATTGTTATCACTATCCAATATGTCGTCCAGGTCGATACGGTCGAACAAGCTTCCTGTTTCGATACATACTGGATCATAGACAATGTCCAATTCCGATACTTCGCTAAGAGCCATTTTATTGATTGACTGATACTCTGCTTTCTGAGCTGCCTTATTTTTCTCCTCATCTGGAATATCCATTGGTTGTGGCTGACCTAACGATGGGTGTAATGGAAACTCCATCTCTAAGGGAGGGCCTACTGGTTTCTCCTTTTTCCCTTCCTCATATTGTTGTTGTTCTTCTCCAGAATAACTGAAAAAACATCACTCATATCTATTGGTGAATGACTTACATGGTGATCATCACCTTGATCACTTAGTTTTCTAACTTGTTCAATTTCTCCATTCTTATCCTCTAGATTTTTTTTGTTCCTGAGATCTTTCAGAGACACTTAGACTGATTACTTCTCTTCTATTGGTTGCCTCTTTTGCATCATTTTCTTGTTTCGTTTCTTCATCATTGTCATCATCTTCCTTAAAACATGTTGCAGTTTCGGCACATGATTTTTCTAAACACTGAAATACTTCTTGAATTTTATTAAAATTCTCCATGGATTCAAGACGTGAATGTAATGGCATATTGTGCAACGAACAACGTTCAAAAACTCGCATGATTATATCGTGTGCCATGGCTCTGATACCGCTATAGCATACAAAATATGGCTGAAGCAAGAAAATTGATAGCTTGAAGACTTCATATGTTAAAATACACCAAGTATTTAATGATAATAATTTATTAATATATAAAGTGTATAAGATGATATAATATGATTTGAGTGTTATAATGAGGCCTTGCTTTTATACCTCAGTAGGTGACCTTTCATGAGTAGGCATGTCTTTTAGACATGCCTTTTCACTTAACTTAATGATTATTTAGCATAACTAATATTTGATTATTTAATACTTACATTAATTTTATTTATGTCATTTGTTATGAATTATATTCATAACACAAAATCAAGAAGCAACATGAGGAGGTAGAGAAGGCACTGTTAGTTTTTTCCTAAAATGTACCAAAAAACATGTCTGCTATGAATGGCCACTCAATAGTATGCATGTGATTGAAATTTTCAAAAATAATCATAACAAAAGTTAACGTCATCAATTGCTTGGTTTGAAGGGTTTTTATGAAGGATTAGAGAAAAATATGAAGCAAGTTTGCACCATCACTTTATATCTTTTAGTTAAAACATACTTAGAAGTTGAGAAAACAAATTAGATTGATCTAAAGAAAGGCTGATGTTGGAGCATCCAACCTCCAAGTCAAATACATTTGACTAGACATAGGGGTCATTCATTTATTAAGGGAGTTGGTTCCCTAATTGTTAATTATTTGTAATTTTCTCTTCTTTTAGGAAGATTGTAATATTGATGTAATTGGTATGGAATTTGATCATCTTCTAAGAAGAAGTCTCGAGAGGTTGAGTGAGTTAGAGATATCTTGGGATAAGTTAGATTTATTGAGATGATTTTGTGGATCAAGAGGATCCTTAGGAGCTTATTAGTTGAGTGAATTGTGGATCTAAACTAATTCTAGTTTAGGATCCTTTTGTATATTTTTGTAAGCCCAAAAGGCATTTGAGGGGCGATCCCAGAGAGGAGAGAGAGTCGAGAGGATTCGAGGCCGAGTGTGGTCACGTGGCCAATAAGGGCCAATACAATGTAAATTTGGCTAGAGGAGGGAATTTGGTAAATTATGTGTATATATATTAATTAATGGAGGAAACACTTTTCTTTGAAGCGTTGAAGGTGCGAAATTGAGACTTTGTACATTACTATGAATGTTTTCCTATAATCATGTTAGCCACATATGATGTAGATTGAATGCAATTAAAATCAAAGGGATTCGAGTGCGGAAGGAACACACAAGAGTATACAGAAATCACAGATACTATGAAGAATATAATTCTTCCTTGAACAAAGCCAGAGTAGCGCAGAGGAAGTGTGGAGGCTATAAAAGGCTAAAAGAAAGCCATAGATAGGAGTGTGAAGAAGACTCAAAGATCAACTATTAATCATTGATCAATGAGGCAGATCAATGATCCAACTCAACCAAAGTTTCATAGAGGAAAGGCGCAATGAAAGCATGGAGGAAAGGGATCTATGTAGGAGCAGTGCAACACCAACCAAGAACATAATGAAGAAAGAGTGAAAGACTAAATTTATTTGGAGGCCGCAAAATTTTCTCACATAACAAAGGCCAAGGAACAAAAAAAAAATATTTTTTAAGAGGAGTCTGTTGCATAACAAAATTCGTGCTGACGTGTCTCGGGAGTACCTTCCCTGGGCGATCGAAAGAAGAGCGTATAGAGGAACAACTGGGGTGACAAGGCCCTAGAGATTGATCAATGTGGAAAGAGTCGAGATGGTGCAGAGTGTTCCCATTGGAAGATGAGACCAACAAAGAGCCCACGAGTGTTGATGACTCCTCCCGGAAGAAAAAGCTTTTGCGCATCATGAGAAAGAGTCGGGTGGACATGGAAGCTATCCTATATTTCAATTGCGAGGGTGATGCAAGATTCATTTATTGGTGCAAAACTGTCAAGTTGGCCACAAGGTTGCTGACTCCTCCTGAAAGGTCAACATAGTGAAAGAGGTCAAAGGTCGGGGACGATAATTGATGGTGACTGGGAACGACAGTTGGCGGGAACAATTTCCATTCCTTGGAGCCTATGTCCTTGAGGTGGTCCAGTTGCGCACTTTCAAAAAAGTGTTGGGATGATGTCAGGCTGCGCACTTTCAAAAAAGTGTTGGGATGATGTCAGGCTAGGATGACGTGTGAGGGCAATGACGTGGAGCAGGCACATTGGTTAACGAGACCATGAAGGAAGCGAGGTGTCTTGGAAGACTTTCCCCGAGCAGATAAAGGAGTGGCACATAATAGAAAGGGTCAGGGAGCAAGGTCATGACCCTTGGTCACTTGCAAATTGGCGGGAGCTTTGCGAATAAAGGAAAGGCTACAAGCTAGGAACTCATACCTACGTTATAGAAAGGTAAGGAACGCTGTGTTATAGAACCTCCACTCCACAATCATGATTTAGGGCCATATGGTATACAATTAGTGCACATGTTATATTAAAGGAGTCTTGCACCCGGTGGTTTTTGTATTACCTTGATGGCTCCTCCCACTTAGATTTTAAATAAATAAGGAAGGGATTTATCTCCCTAAGTTTGGGTTTTTGGAAGCACCTTTTTGCCTAAGTTGGGCCTTGTGGGATTTTAAAGCCGACATATTGGAACAACTAGTATTAACTCGACATCATGTGGTATCAACACTAGAATTATTTGTGAACCTTAGAATAGAGAGGTTTACTTGTTTGGACATGCAGTGAAGAAAAAAAAGAAGACAAAGATACAGAGGGAAAAAAGCTCTTGGAGGAACTGAGTTGTAGAATTAGATTTGGAGGATTTGAATGAGACAGAGGAGGAATATTCCGTGTTAAAGGATATTAAAGAAATTACAGAATTCGTTAAAGAAGGATTAGTACAAAGAAACTTCAGTAGAATGAATCAAAGGAATATTTTGGCATAGGTGAAGTATGATATTTTTTATGCTAACTGTGGTCATGTTTGCTTATAGTAGAGAGAGGAACTGAACAACCATATAACAAGTGAAATTGTGACAGAACCCACCAACAACAGATGAAATTGTTGAAATGAGGACATCATGGGTTCTTAAAGAAGAAGTGAAGAGGTGAGAAGTTGAAGTGCATAAGCATAGCAACTTTGGAAGCTTAAGAGCAAAGGTGCTCAAGAAAAGGTTTTAGTGCAGAGAACCAATGGAAGGAAGATACCATGAGGTTGATTGGTGTAAGTGGCATGTAAGAGACTTGTTATAGAGATTGAGGAAGCTTATTGCAACTCACAGGTGGACAAGGCGAGGTCACAAAAGAAAAAGGAAACAAGGATGACTATTAAAAGTCATGTCAAGGGTTTTTAGAGAGGTCACAATCAAAATGCCAAAATAGTTGGCATGAGGCAGGTAATAAATGGGGAAATTAAAAGGGAAATGACAAAGTTAAGAGAAAAACTCAATAATATAAAGCAGTTGTTAGGAGACCAAGGATGTGGCTGGATAATGAAGAAGAAGAAGGTGAGACGACCTTCATTGCAAGTGAATATAAGATAGAAGATGTGTGTTAGAGTGAAGGAAGAACTCAAAGAATCTGAGTCTAACGTGGAAGTTCACTATTGTGAACCAAAGCAGGGATCAATCCTTAGAAAGGATGAAAGTGATGAAGATGCTGAGAAGATGCCTTTTGAGAGTCTCATAAATTTCTTGGAAGATCAACACATGATGGCATAATCATTTATTAAGGCTAAAGGACCTATTGATTTTAAATTTGATATTTGGTGTGTGGATGTAGGAATTGTTGCAAATGTTAGACAAAACATTAAATTTGTTCAATGTAGGGATGAAGAACAATCATTGAGTATTGTTATAGAGATTGAAAGAGAACATAATCTAATTTCTCTAAAGAGGAAGGAAGACATAATTGTCCTATAAAAGCAATCAAGGTGGAGATTATATAAATTCAATTATGGAACTTAGGTAGAAACATTTTTATTTTTGGATGAGATGCTTGAAATAGAAAATTTTTTATGCTTGAAGGTTCCAGTGCTACATAAGGAAAGGATGCTGGAAGTACTGTAAGGGACTCCAAAGCCTCATGTTTTTGAAACTAATGAGTGGTTTGTGTCTAGAGGTAGTGAAGAATGTAAGAAAGGACAAACTCATAATTCTTTCATTTCAGTGGAGAAGACAACATTGGGAAGATATGCACATATAATGAGCACAACTAGTGAAAACTGTTAAGAGGATAAGAGTGGGCTTGGAGATACTTCAATTGATGAAGTGCAAGAAAATTTGGAAGAGGCCATGCATGAGTATAAAGGAGCAAGCATAGAACTTGCAATAGAAGGAATGACAATAGGTGAATGAAGAAAAATGATGGAGGAAACCTTGTACAAAGATATAAACTGTTTATGGAAAATATGTAATTTTTGCAAGATGTAAAATGTGAGTTTGTTGGAGCAGGTAGACAATATGAAATTGCAGCTTAAGGGTATGCAATAATGGTTGCACGTTTTTTTTGAGAAAAAGTATAAGGATCTAGAAATGATAATAGCCATACAAATTTCCTGTAGAAGTCAACATCAAACAAATTACAAAGATGAGATATACTAGCAAAAGATAGAGCTTGACACTGGACTTGATGGAGCATGGAGATTGATGTAGGAGGCAAACAAATGGAGTTTCCATCAAATGGAAAACATAATCAACAACACATTACCATGGACTAAGGGATCACATCAACATGATTATGAATAGGAAAACGAGTAAGAAATGGGAATCTGGAATGTGCAATAGACAGTGCATAGAGATGGAAAAGAAATAACATATTGTAGCAAGGCAACAAAACACCTATAACATAAAGTTTGGGATCTAGGGGGATTTCAATCAACCTATCGAAGCACATGGTAAGGAGACCATGAATCTTTTTCACCTTGGGAGTATGATGGAAGAGTATCCCGCTGAAAAGGTAACTATGTTCGGTCTTCATAATTGTCATTGTACTCATGTCATTATGTATATCTTATGTATCTAGCAATAGAAGAAAGGAAATTATTATTTTTCAAGCATGGGTTTCATGCTCCATTTAAGTGGTCATCTAGGTAAAGCATGCATTTCATGCTCCTAGTATTTGTTGAGTCAATAAGAGGTGTCACGAGTCAAGAGAGTCATTTTCGTATGTATAAGACCCTATTGGGAAATTTGTAACAAGAAAGAAGAATTATTTTTGAGTCAAAATTGTTAATATTGACCTCCAAGACCAAGTCGGCCTTGCCAGTCCAAGTCGGCTTAGAAGAGGCTATTCGACCCCCTGAAAAGGGTACAAATACAAGTGATTTCGACCTCATTAGAAACCATTACCACAGGAAGTTTGATATGCAATAGAAGAGTGCAAAATTCAAGGAAGAAGCCATTAAATTCAAAGGAGAGAGAAGCTGAAGCAAGGAGGAAGGAAAATTGATGTTCTGACCTAGTTTATGGACTATTTTCTATCACATGTGCGAAATTATGAGATGCTACAAGGGGATGAAGTTGTAGGCCTACTGCAGGTCCAGAATTTAAATGACAAGGGCCTAAATTTTGAGTTTGTAGTAGTTCTGGAAGGGTTTGACCCTTGCTGACTTAGTTTGACTTTGACTAGTTGGAAGGACTTTTGTTGGAGGGATGATTTGGTGCTTGGAAGAGTTTTTGGTCTAGGGTTTTTGGTCTTGGATTTCTCATTTGAAGCTTTTTCTATAAGAAGAGAAGAATTTTGACTGGGTTTTCCCCTAAGAGAGGGGTTTTTCCCTAGCTGACGACCTACATCTTGTGTTCATTGTTTTTGTCATATTCATTGTTTTATGGTTTTGGTATTTGTTTGATGAAAGATAACATAATAATAATAAGAAGAAGCTAATATAATATCACAAGTAATTATCAAGTAAGAAAAATCACCCTTAATGTTTCCATATAGATTTCTCAACATGGTATCGGAGCTAAGGTGAAGAAGGAAAAGGTAGCTTGGTGATCACTCTTGAGGATACAAAAAGAGGACACATGTGTGGAGCTATAAAAAGGGTCTCTTTCACCTCTAATTACCTCACATTAATATGTCAATCCAGGAACATTTTTTTTTTCAAAGAGTGTCTCAGTCTGAGGCTATCATTTTCCAGAGTAATGCTAGTAGCACAGTGTTCGAAAATACAAGAGTAAACGAATGCTTGTTTACAACTAACTACTTAAAAAGATTAAACCACACATTCAGAAAACTAAGCAATTTATCAGTCAAGGGTTCGGTAGCAATAACTCATCCCTTTGTAAACTGATGGAAAAGGAAACCAGAGAACAGATCGTGGATCTGGGAGCTGGACAATAGATGTCAATGCTCACTATAGCCTGAGATCGCTCTTCACACCAAAATAACAAATCACAGGAAATGAAACGACAGATAAGAAATGCAACAACAATTAAGAAATAGAACAACAAACCTGAAATGGAACAACAGTTAAGAAATAGAACAACAAACCTGAAATGGAACAACAGTTAAGAAATAGAACAACAAACCTGAAATGGAACAACAGTTAAGAAATAGAACAAAAACTAAGTCTAACAAGCAGTAACATCTTAATCTATAAGATCAAATGCACTAATCGTAATCTACAGGAATCAAACGACAATCCTTCACTCTTAAGGGCAGATTGAATAACACACAAAAATGGAACAATACTGATTAATGATGAATTATAGAACAACGCTTGAAAACCATATATACACACGACACACTTGAATAGTAATCTGATCCAGTTATCAATCTCAGTTAGAAAGAGTACGACTGCATTTCAAAATAGAATGGCATTGTTTATAGATCCAACAATCACAAAGAACATAACTCCCAAGATGAATTCCGTAATGTCAACGAACAAGTGCACATCACAAAGGCTCTGTAATTAAATAGCAACAGTATTCCGTAAAGGCTAGCAGTATTAAATCAACACCTAAAAGAACAGTGATACGATGCAGAGTCAATACAATAGTTCTGTCTTTAGAAACCTTAATAATTTAAACATAACAGAGCATGTGATGTAAACTTTCAAAACACATCAGATTACCAAATAACGTCGATAAGCAAACCATGCATAAACCAAACGTAATAGTAGGAGCAAGTGTCCTCCAGGGCCGGGCCCTTAGCCTCTAGGGGTACACCGCTTGAAGTTATTCCAGACTCAGAGATGAAATAGCAACCAAGTTTATATTAATGCATAAAGTGAAATTACAATAGATCAGTTCTTAACGAGACTTGATGATCAAAGTTTTGATCTTAAAGGAAATTACATAAAACATAACAAATTCTCCTTCTCGAGCTAACAATGTTGCCCCTTTTATAATGGTGAAGGTGGAGATGTCTAAGTGCAGAAATAGTTAAAGCAACGATCCCTCAGGATTAAGGATCCTGAGGGATTCGCCGAACCGTTAGTCCTTAGTCATTTCTTTTCTTTCCTGAGCCGAGCCGATATCTCCACTTCCTTTCCAGGGCTGATTTGCTTTGATATGCTTTGCCTTGTTTGCATACGGTCTCCCGTCAAAGGGACAGCGGTTAACCCGTCCTTGTCCTTTCCTTTGGAACGACAATTTCTTGTTTTTCCTTCTTTCTGCATAAGGAAATGACAATTGTCAGTGTTTTCGTCTTGCATTTTAATCTCACATGTTTTATTACAATTCCTTAACGTTTTCTGAGTTCATGTTGCAAAAGGTTTGTAAGTTTTAATGAAAAGATGCTGAAATAATTACTAAAAACATACCTTCTTCAGTACTCCACACACCCCCCTGCTTACCCTTTTTCATGCCCTCATGAAAACATTGTAGTTGACATGTAAGGCAGTGAGTGAGTAGGCTGGAGATGGAATCTCATGTGAAGGCCTACAACCATGATGCATAACTAGGTGTTCAAAGAAATGGCCTGTCTGACCCTCAGGCATCCCATACAGGGCTTGGTATCCTAGTGCAGGGTGCCAAATAATTGGACTCCGGAACATATATCCTAACCAGGATGGCCCTGCCCTCAAAATGGCTTCGCCATAGAGGTGCAAGAGGTTGGCGGCTAATTTAAAATTTTCATACTTAAATGGTTCCCTGAGCTAGATATTCAGATTAGAGATATGATACCGAATTTTAGCTGCAACAATGGCAAGTTCTTTGATAGAGAAAAAGTATTCTAATCCCTATCGAATGATTGCATCATGCATGGGTCCTAATGCTTCAATTACACCTGGAGTCTTCATGAGGTTTCTATGTTTTCTCCACAGCTGTACTAGATCCCTAGGCTCAACTCTTATCCACAAATCTAATCCGTTTTCTTGTTTTTGGAAAACATTATAGGCTTTAAGCCATTTAATTTGATTAACCCCAAATGAAATAAATGTTTGTAATTGGATATCCCCAACAAAAGGGCCAGGGTTCAGCTCGGTCTCCTGGTCTAATACAAGGTTATGTAAATAAAATTCACATAGTAGTCTCTAAACTTTTACCCCGTAGTGCTTACAACAGTTTATAAAATCATCGATGGTGTTAATTTGTATGGGAGGACCTGCTTTAACAACCTTTATTTTCAATTGAAAATATTGTTCCATTAAAAACAAGGAATAATTCTTAGCAGGGGCTCTACATGCCAGGACGTCATTGTATAAAGAACATAAGGTATCCATCTACTTGATAACTATATCTAACCTACGAGTTACCTTCGCGACTTTTTCTTCTTCCCTTCGCCACCCTTCAAAGGCCTGGCTTTCAGATAGATTAACATTCCTAAGCTGCTGCTGTAGCTCTTCATATTTTTCTCGAGGGAACGTTTGCTCTTTAAGCTTTGCTGCTGCTTTCTGAGCTTGCTTCAAACTCTTTCGTAGGGTTACCGTTTTTGGATCTCTTTTCCATGCGGCAGTGGAGGCCGGGATTTTTACCTGAATTTTCCTATTGTGTTGTTTTGAGTTCATGACTCTTATCACTCCTGAAGGTGGTGTCTCCGTCTGAATTTCCTTATTGCGGGTCAACATATCATCCATTTCTATCTTAACATGGTAATCAGTCCATTGCTTTTCCTTTTTAATTGGAACAACAGTCCGCTCCTCAACATCATTTGGAACAACAGCCTAGTTTTCGATAGGGTTTTGAACAACAGGATGGACTCTGGTCCTTCGCCCCTTTGTCTTGAGGGGTTTTGTTGGAGTGGTTGCATTTTTCCTTCCTGAAGTCCTTTTTACCCTTTTCCTTGCTTTTAGAATCCTAATCTGCTGGTGGAGCTGAACTATTATATTCAGTAGTCTCTGCTATTCCTTTCACAATTCCTTAATTTCCGCAATTTCCTTAGAAGGAACAACAGGCTGTTCACTGCAGCCTGGACTGTGACTAATTCCCTGATTTTCTCTCTGGGGTGCTTCTTCGTTGCTCTGCTCTGGTTGCTCCGGGGCAAGAACCCTAACTAGTTCTGTTATTTCTTAGGTGACCTCCTTTTCTGCCCCCCTTTCCTCCGGAATTTCTCCTGGTGTCGTCTGGCTAGGAACGGATTGTTCCTGTTCAGCATCTCCTGTCATATTTTCATCATGAATAGGAAGATTCTCTTCTTCTACCTCCTCTGCATGTGATTCTTCAGGTGCATTTCCCTTCTGAGGTTCCTCTTCGGCATGGAGATCTGATGGACTGGAAGGTTGGCCATATTCGCCCATATTGGCCAAAACTTTGGCCAATTCATCTTCTCCCAATGGGTCCTGCAATGGGCTACCTTCTTGCTATTCCGTTTCCTCCTCCTGCTCAGATTGCTCGGCTTATTCTTCTTTTTATCCTTCCTCTTTTTCCTGCATTCCTTTCTCATCGTCTTCCCCTTCTAATCGTGGGGGTTGCTCATATTTTATCTCTACCGGTTGGCTGGTGTTTCCTTGGGGCTTCTCCAGCATCCCTCGTAGCCATGCTAGCCGGACCGATTTCCTTCGTCTTTCTGGACGCTCAGGTGTACTGGTGGCATGTTTACGTTTTGGGGATGGTGTGGTCAATCCTCCATTTATCATGGCAATTAGCTCTTCCCAACTGCTCTGCTGCTGGGTAAGGCTATGGCTCACTATTAACCGAATCAACCCATGATGACTAACAACTGACTCTACATGCTGTGCCTTTTTTATGCTCCGTGCAACGTCATGAAGTAATGAATTCAAAAATGCAGGTAAATTTACAAAGCATTTTTGCTTTAGTACAGCTAAGAGTTTAAGATGTCGTGGTCTTACCACGTCTTTTCTGCCTTCACAGGTGATGTAGCTTTGAATGGTCTTCGCCAATTCTGCCCACGGCTCTCCTAATGCTGCTGGCAGAACCCCCTTTCCTCTAATTGTCAGGTTCTGGCCTTCTTACTGGAAGATTTCTATGATGTTCTGCAATCTCTCCTTCTTTAACGTCCATACAGGTCCAACGGCTAGCAGTCCCGAGACTTCTGCGATTATGTCATCGGTGACTGCTATGCGTCTCCTCCTCACTATTGAGTGATCCTCTTGCAAGTTCTGCAAGAATTCAATTGCTACAGTCTCGTTGGACTCCTGTAAGCGGTTGAGATAAGTCAGCCACCCTTCCCTTGCTAGGATTTCCAGGGCAGCAGCAGAGATTGTTAACACCTGCGGTTCTCTCCGAATCGATCTTCCTCCCATGTTTATGGTTTCGCTATAAAATCTCAATGGAACGGAAGCTGATCACGCTGTTAAAACACAAAGAGACTGACAAACGCAAGACTCACTCAAAATCTAATGCTGCAGAGCATACAATGGAAATGGCTTATGAACAGCAAGTCATGCAGAAAAAATAAAAAAAGAGTATACCATTGAGCCATGCTATACCCCTGTACACAGCTTCCCAAATAGTGATCTGACACGTAATCCAGGGAATGATGAGGTTAACCTCCCCCCCCGCAATGTGATAGGCCGTCCCGACCGTCAAATAAAGGAGCGACGCCCGTTCTGAAACAGAGTCCTTAAGGAACAGTGTATGGCAATACGCCATGTTTACAAAAGTAAAAAATTACCAAAATCAAGGCGTAGAGTTGGGTCGCTTAATACGTAAGAGACTGTGGTGATATGATGCGAGGCTGGGGATAGGACATCTGCCATGGATACAGAGTCTCATGCGGTTATTGTTAATTGTTCTATCATGATTGGTGATAATAGATATACATGCGTTGTATGGTTTGGGAAATAATATATGATTGATTGCTAAGGCATAAGAAACAAAAGGGTGCTAATAACTACCTATTGGTGTAAATAATGTGACTTCAATACCATTAATAGTGCTCTGCTGCCAACAGGTGTCCATAACCTTGGCAGAGTTGTTTATTTCACCCATGGAACCATGATCCTCTCTGTATGCTTAGGAAATGTTGTATGATGTCAAAATGTGGGCCATTATGCTGGCTTGGTGACCAGTTAGCCATAATGCCATTCACAAGGAAGGAGCAAAAGGTGGGTAGTCCGGCTCGTGATGAGACCTCCTGTTCCAAGGGTTCTTTATTTGATATACCTTTTGGACCATATCCCTGGTGTGGTGGCCATAGTGGGAATGCCACTTTGCTTTCGTCCTCATGATCATGGTAGGCTGGCTCTTGATGAGACCCCCTATCCTGCATTTGACAACTTATAACTCATTGAGACATCATTGTTTGCTCTTTTCTCTTTCTTTTTCATAAAGTAATTTCCCTATTTATACACAAAGAGTGGTTCAACACTCCTTAAGAGTAGAAATGGTGGAAGAAGTCTTAACATCTCAATAGGAAGATATAAACCCTTTGATCTTATTCCTGAATATAATCAAAGAGGATTAAAAGGGACCAACATGATAAAGATAACCAATCAGAGTAGAATTAGTAGAATAATGACAACAAAAGATAATGAATAAGTGTGTCCTTCCTTCTGTCCTCTTACCAATTCAGAGCAATTCCTTATAAAGATAACGATTTTATGATTCACTAATTTCAGTATGTTGTGATTTTGTATCCATTGCATAAGTGCATAGCTGTATTCTAAAATACTTGAAAGAACAGGAACAGTAAGCATCCTTAATTTAGAACAACAAGGGGAACAAGCTGTTTCAAAAAGGGAGAGCAAAAGAATGCAAGTGGTGTTCCTTTTGGAGAAAGGAACAACAAAAGACCACAAATGCCGTTCCTTTGGAAAAGGAACAACAGAAAACGAAAATGCCATTCCTTTGAAAAAGGAACAACAAAAATCGAAAACGCTGTTCCTTTGGAAAAGGAACAACAAAACACACAAATTCCGTTCCTTTGGAAAATGAACAACAGAAATCGAAAATGTTGTTCCTTTGGAAAAGGAACAACAAAATACACAGAAATGACGTTCCTTTGGAAAAGGAACAACAAAAATCGAAAATGTTGTTCCTTTGGAAAAAGAACAGCAGAACATAGAAATGTCTTTCCTTTGGAAAAGGAACAACAGAACATAGAAATGTCTTTCCTTTGGAAAAGGAACAACAGAACATAGAAATGTCTTTCCTTTGGAAAAGGAACAACATAAATCGAAAATGTTGTTCCTTTGGAAAAGGAACAACAGAATACACAGAGATGTCATTCCTTTGGAAAACGAACAACAGAAATCGAAAATGTTGTTCCTTTGGAAAAGGAACAACAGAACACACAACTGTCGTTCCTTTGGAAAAGGAAAAACAAAAGCTGAAAATGCTGTTCCTTTGGAAAAGGAACAACAGAACTCAGAAATAAAGAAAAAGAACAAAATTACAGCAAAATGACGACTGATCCAAAGGGTGTTGTTCTTTTGAAAAAGGAACAACCGGAAGAAAATGCTGTCCTTTTGAGAAAAGGAACAACAAAAAATAGTAACGGCAAAGCGTTGATTAAAAAATATGTACAAAAATGATTCAACAAAAGAAAAGAAATTATGTACAAACTGTAAAAAGAAATAAATTTCTTAATGAGTTACAGGTGAGGAAGACTTCTCTCCCCCCCACAAAAATTTCCATATCAGAGTCTCGACGTAGCTGCTGGCAGAAGGACTCCCGAGTGAGTGGTTTGCGATAAAGATGAACTCAGTGGCCATTTGCCTTGAAGGCATATCCAGAACCGTCAATAGTGATTAGAGTAAGGGTACCATTGTCATGTACCTTCTGGATTTCGTATGGTCCCAACCAATGAGTCTGGAGTTTCCGGGGGAAGTCCTGAAACCTGGAGTCGTACAAAAGTGCCCAGTCTCCTTCATGGAAGACTTTATTTTTAATGAGAGCCTCATAACATTTAGCTCGTTGTTGCTGGATCAAGACAGTGTTTTGAAGTGCAGAGAGCCTAATTTCGTCCAGCTCATTGATCTACTGTAATCGATTAATCTGTGCCTCGGTTAGATCTAAGCCAACTTCCTGTGCTGTTCGCAATGTTTGGATTTCGAATTCTATGGGGAAAATGGGTTGTTTTCCAAACACTAATTGATAAGGTGATTAACCAGTGGTACTTCTCCATGTTGTTCTATAAGCCCACAGTGCTTCGGGTAGTCTAGCAGCCCAATCATGTCTATGTGATGCAATGGTTTTCGTTAGAATTACTTCTATTATTTTATTGCTGCTTTCTACCTACCCATTTGCCTGTGGGTGGTATGGAGTAGTGATTTTATGCTGGACATGTTAGTTTTTGAGTGTTGCAGCTATTTTGTTCCTAGCAAATTGTGGTCCACCGTCTGTAATTATCTCTCTTGGAAGGCCATAACGCACAAATAGATGGAATAGGAATTGTATGACAGAATCCTCTGTAGCTCTTGGCAATGGCTCTGCTTCAACCCACTTGGTGACATATTCTGTTGCCACCAAAATATATGTTTTCTGGTTTGATGATGGGTTAATTGGTCCAACGAAATCAAGAGCCCATCGCTTGAATGGTTTGATGACTAGCTGTGGTTTCAGAGGCATCTCATCAGACTGACCAGGGCGTCCTGCTCTCTGGAAACTGTCACAGGCTTAGACAAATTTCTTTGCATCTTTGAAAATTGTGGGCCAATAATACCCTGTTTGCAGCACTTTATTTCCAATTCTGCGATCTACGAAATGTCCACCACATGGTCCGTTATGGCAGGCTTTTAAAATGTCAAAGATTTCATCTTCTCGAACGCATCTCCTAATATGCATGTCTGCCCCTGTGTGGAACAAATAGCCCCCAATCCAAGAAAATCGAGCACTCCGCTGAATAATCTGTTTCCGCTCATTAGGGGTTAGATGCTTTGGTAGTTTACCTACTGCTAGGTAATTGGCAACATCAGCATACCAGGGTGTTTGAACAACCATAACAAGTAGATGTTCGTCCAGAAATTGATCTTCAACTGTTGCTGCATCGATTGGCTTTGGCATTCTTGAGAGAAAATCGGCTACAGGATTTTCTTTCCAGGTCGACCTTGATGGTAATATCAAAATCTGCAATAAATCAGCCATCTAGTTTTCTGCCATTATGGATGGCTGTTGCTAAATATTTTATGCAAATGATCTGTGTACAAGATAACAGGATATCCAGTAATGTAAATGTCTGAACTTATTGACAGCATGTATTACAACTAGAAATTTTTTCAGTAACAGTGTAGTTTAATTCAGCAGGGGATAAATTTTTGCTGATGTAATAAATTGCATATGGTTTTTTATCCTCTTTCTGCCCAAGGACTGCTCCAATGGCTGTATCTGAGGCATCAGATGATATCTGAAATGGCAAATCCTAGTTTGGTCCTCGAAGGACTGGGGCTGTGGACACGAGCTTCTTCAGATCCTTGAAAGCATGTTCACATTTTTCTGTCCATAGAAAATCAACGTTACCAGTTAGTCATACAAAGGTGCAGCAATATGCGAATAATGTTCTATAAACCTCCTATAATAACCAGAAAATCCAAGGAAATTGCGTACCTCCGTTTGAGTGGTAGGAGTGGGAATAAGCAA
Organism: Pinus taeda; assembly: GCA_000404065.3. Classification (NCBI taxonomy): domain Eukaryota; kingdom Viridiplantae; phylum Streptophyta; class Pinopsida; order Pinales; family Pinaceae; genus Pinus; species Pinus taeda. Next base: position 32,113 of record APFE030718594.1, on the reverse strand, counting down.
AATTATTTGGATTTTGGCTGGGTCTACCTGAATGCCAGCTGCTGAAATATAGTGTCCTAGGATAAGTCCTTCAATCATCACCATATAACATTTTTCATGGCTTAAACAATGTCTGGTAGCAATGCAGCGTTGTAGGACATTTTCTAGTGTATCCAATGCTGGATCGAAATCAACTTCGTATGGTGTAAAGTCATCCATGTATACTTCAAGTCCTTCATTTATTAAGTCTGCAAAAATGCTGAGGATAGCCCTTTGGAATGTGGTAGGAGCATTGCATAGGCCAAAAGGTAGAACTCGGTAGGAAAATGTTCCCCAAGGACAAGTAAAAGTAGTTTTGTCTTGGTCTTCAGGGGCAATCTGAATCTGATTGTATCCACTGAATCCATCCAGGAAAGAAAAGAATTTCTTTTCTGCCAAATTGTCTAATACTTGGTCGATGAATGGGAGAGGGAAGTGGTCTTTTTCTGTTGCTTTATTTAGCTCTCTGTAGTCCACACAGATTCTCCATTTCCCATTCTTTTTTGGTACCACCATAAGCGGAGAGACCCATTTACTATCAGAGATAGGATAGTTGAAATTGACATCTAAAAGTTTTTGAAGTTCATCTTTTACCACATCTTTTAGATGAGGATTTAGTCTCCTCTGAGGCTGACGAACAGGTCTCGCAT
>APFE030718594.1:19984-31421 GCA_000404065.3 Pinus taeda | reverse complement strand
AGTTAATGGAGATCTAATGTTATCAGTAAGGTATGATACAAGGTGCCTATTAGTTTTGACTATTGTGACACTTGGCTGTGCTGGAGGATATAGAACTAAGTTCTTGATATCTGCTCCTCTGGTTATGGTCATATTTCCTTGTTGACAGCCAATATAAGCATTGGCAGTGGCAAGCCAAGGTCTACCTAAAATCAATGATGTCCATCAAGTCGGGTTTTGGGATTTATTATCAGAAAATTGGTTGGATATTCCTAGGAGTCAACAGAGACCATGACATCATGTAGTGTACCCTCTGGCCTAACCACAGATCGGTCAGCCAATTCTAGCAAGGTAGAGGTGGGTTCTACAGATGTAATGCCTAGCTTTTGGCAAGTAGTGATTGTTAAGATATTGATTGTATCTCCTAGATCAACTAAGGCATTGGAAAGGGTCTGACCATAAATTTGCACAGTTACAATTGGATTTCATGTGCCTGGGTCTTCGTATTTAATGCCGACTACTTGGACTCTTGGATTATTTGTTATATTCCTTCTTGGTTTCTTTATACACAATTCTTTGATAGTTTTTGTGTATATCGGGATGTCTTGAATGGCTTGGAGGAATGGAATTTTTATGTACCAATTTTGTAATTCTCCCAGAATGTCAAAATCAAGATATTGTATAGGTCGAGGTATGACTAATCATTCTGGGAACAAGGGAGAGGATGTGGTTGCTTGATTATAAGTTTGTTGTTTATTCACATCCTCTTCTTGTGACAGATGTTCTTTGGGTAACAGATTTTCAACTTGAACTGTCTTATCTCCCTCGATTTCAATAATACGCCCAGATCTTAACTGAAGATCATTACACTCCCTCAGATCGGCTCCTATTTCTGGTTTTTCTATGATTTGGATAGATTGGACTAGTCTATTATTGGGATTGGGGTTGCGTCGGGCTAGGAGTTGCGGTCTCAGATTAGACTGGGGATTTTGTTGTAAGGCTGGAAGTGTAGGTTGAGGGAGCGGAATGGTTCCTACTAGCTGATGCATTGGTCTCTGCCAGTTTGTCTGCCAGGCTGAACTTTGTGAAGTAGGGGGAGTCCATTGTGGTGGGTATGCGTTACTTTGCCAATATGGTGGGGTATAAGGAAGATTTCGCCAACCAGGTTGGCTTGCCTGATTCAGCCACGGGGTTGAGGAAGGAAACGACTGTGGTGGTCAGTTTGGAAACAGGGATTGAAATTGACTTTGCCACATATCATATTGTTGAGCATTATACTGCGGAGGCTGAAAAGAAGAAGTTGGGTCTGGAAACATACCATATTTTTGCGGCTATCACTAACGGTGCTGGTTGAGCAAATACACTGATTTTGGCTCTTCTTCTGCTTCCTTATATACTGCTTTTAATCCGGGAAGTGAGGGACAACTTTCTGTAAGGTGATCTTTTGTGCAGATGGCTCATGTTTGGACTGCATCCAATGGACACTCCTTATGGCTATGCTTTTTCCTGCATCGGGGACATAAGATTGCCAATTTCTATTTTGCCTCCATTTGCTTCTGTTTGGCCTGCATAATATCAAGTTGTGTAGTTAGTGTCCCTAGTATATCAGTTTTAAAATTTTCCAATAAATTTCCAATTTCTACACGCGTTACTCCTTCTATCGAAAATTTATTATCTCTTACAAACCGATCATATTCTGCCGATTTTACTCTTGTGCTGCCTCTCGAGCTCCTGATACATAAATCAATAATGTCAGCAAAATTTTCTTGATAAATATCTCCTTTTCCCATAATGTTTAATGTTTCAATCCATTGTTCCTTCATGCCCCTTATTAATGCTGTTTTTAACACATTATCAGGTAAAGGCAGTGATGCATAAGGAGATCTTTGTAGATTATACTGAAAACGTTCCACATACTCCTCTAATGTTTCGTTTGGTCTAGCTATCATCTGGATATTTCGTCCTTCAGTTCTCTAGACCTGCAATAGTCCTGATATTTTTTTAGAAAAGATTCTTTCATTTGATCCCAGTTATTTATAACCCCACCACCTAATCCCATAAACCATCTTAAAGCAACCCCTTTTAATGTATAAGGAAACAGTTTCAGTTTCTGAGGGTCGGTGGTGTAATCATATCCCCTACACCGTACATCGAATTCAAATAAAAATGCATCCGGGTCTTTTGATGTAAGACTGTGGAATGTAGGGATATGTTGAAGAGGGATTGCTTTCATAGGTGCATTTGCTGCAGAATCCACTATGGGGTATTGTAATGTAGAGGTTTGGGTGTTTGGCTGGTTTTGAGCCATTTGGTCGAATATATGCCAATAACCTTCTGGGATATCTAGGAGGGTATTCCTAGGTTGAGGGGGAATGGCTTTAACATGAATAGTTTTAATAACACTTCCTCTATCTGGGATAATGAGAGTGCCTAATGTCTGAGGAGATTGAGTTTCTTCAAAAATGATTTTTGTAGCACTTCCCTTGTCTGGGTTGTTCAATGGTTGAGTTGTCTCAAGAGGGGATCTCGGTTACTCGGTTTCCCCCGTCTCTCCTCCTCCTTCACAAAGATTACTGAAATTCCCTTCCTGCAATAGTTCTGGAGTAGAATTTTCGATTTCTTGAAAGTCCTGCTCTTCAGTTTGACTATGCACCTCAGCAAAGGCTACAGATGGTGATCCTGTGGCCTGAAGGGAAATAGTAGGCTGTTTAGAAATAACTTTTTTGGGTCCTACTGAGGGCTGAAATTTTTCTTTCTTAAAGATTTTGTCTATGAAGGTTGGTCGGCCAAGGGTCACCGACCCCTTAAATTTTTCTGGCTTGGGTAGAGGTTTGGAATTCTTTTCTGGTTTTTTTTGCTTAGTCATGCACACAAATTAACTACTAAATTCTACCCAAACATAACAACAACAAATCTGTAGGAAAGCGGGCAAAGGAGCAAGGCTGTTACATGCTCCACACGTAGGTTCTTACCTTCCGTTTTTAAAACCCAATTCTTCCCTAACAGGTTTGTACACTACTCTGAAAAAAAAGAACAAATGGCTACACTCTTTCCTCGGCAACGACGCCAAAATGTGGAGCTATAAAAAGGGCCTCTTTCACCTCTAATTACCTCACATTAATATGTCAATCTGGGTACGTTTTGTTATTTCAAAGAGTGTCTCAGTCTGAGGCTATCATTTGCCAGAGTAATGCTAGTAGCACAGTGTTCGAAAATACAAGAGTAAATGGATGCTTGTTTATAGCTAACTACTTCAAAAGATTAAACCACACATTCAGAAAACTAAGCAATTTATCAGTCAAGGGTTCGGTAGCAATAACCCATCCCTTTGTAAATTGATGGAAAAGGAAACCAGAGAACAAATAGTGGATCTGGGAGCTAGACAATAGATGTTAATGCTCACTACAGCCTGAGATCATTCTTCACACCAAAATAACAAATGACAGGAAATGAAACGACAGATAAGAAATAGAACAACAAACCTGAAATGGAACAGCAGTTAAGAAATAAAACAACAAACCTGAAATGGAACAACAGTTAAGAAATAGAACAACAACTAAGTTTAACAAGCAGTAACACCTTAGTCTATAAGATCAAATGCACTAATCGTAATCTACAGGAATCAAACGACAATCCTTCACTCTTAAGGGCGGATTGAATAACACACCAAAATGGAACAATACTAATTAATGATGAATTATAGAACAATGCTTGAAAACCATATATACACATGACACACTTGAATAGTAATCTGATCCAGTTATCAATCTCAGTTAGAAAGAGTACGACTGCATTTCAAAATAGAACAACATTGTTTATAGATCCAACAATCGCAAAGAACATAACTCCCAAGATGAATTCCGTAATGTCAATGAACAAGTGCACAACACAAAAGCTCTGTAATTAAATAGCAACAGTATTTTGTAAAGACTGGCAGTATTATATCAACACCTAAAAGAACAGTGATACGATGCAGAGTCAATACAATAGTTCTGTCGTTAGAAACCTTAATAATTTAAACATAACAGAGCATGTGATGTAAACTTTCAAAACACATCAGATTACCAAATAACGTCGATAAGCAAACCACGCATAAACCAAACGTAATAGTACAGGAGCAAGTGTCCTCTAGGGTCGGGCCCTTAGCCTCCAGGGGTACACCGCTTGAATTTATTCCAGACTCAAAGATGAAATAGCAACCAAGTTTTTATTAATGCATAAAGTGAAATTACAATAGATCAGTTCTTAACGAGACTCGATGATCAAAGTTTTGATCTTAAAGGAAATTACATAAAACATAACAAATTCTCCTTCTCGAGCTAACAATGCTGCCCCTTTTATAATGGTGAAGGCGAGATGTCTAAGTGCAGAAATAGTTAAAGCGTTAGTCCTCAGTGATTTCTTTTCTTTCCCGCACCGAGCCGATATCTCCACTTCCTTTCCAGGGCTGATTCGCTTTGATTTGCTTTTCCTTGTTTGCATATGGTGTCTTGTCAAAGGGACAACGGTTAACCCGTCCTTGTCCTTTCCTTTGGAACGACAATTTCTCGTTTTTCCTTCTTTCTGCATAAGGAAATGACAATTGTCAGTGTTTTCGTCTTGAATTTTAATCTCACATGTTTTATTACAATTCCTTAACGTTTTCAGAGTTCATGATGCAAAAGGTTTGTAAGTTTTAATGAAAAGATGTTGAAATAATTACTAAAAACATACCTTCTTTAGTACTCCACAACATGTTATCATAATCTCGAAAGGACATAAGAAAGAACACAAGAGAGTCACATGGAAGAACATAAGGAAGGATGTAAGTAGAAGCTCTAAGGAAAGAAGGCTTATCATTCATCTTGAAGGAAGGCTACTAGAGTAAGAGGTTCTTGTTTACAAGAGAGCATCTTGAGAAAATACTTTTGAAGACATCTTGAAACATCTTGAAAGAAGCATCTTGGAAGTTCTTTTGAGGACTTTGGAAGACATCATTTGCAAGGTATAAGGAAGAAAATTTCTCTCACTTTAATTAGAAGCTCTTGATTACGGGTCATTATCTTGAATAAGTATCTCTCTGTCTCTTGAAAGATCTTCTAGAAATTCTTTGAAGAAAACAAGAACCTTGGGACCATCATTAAAGTAAGTTTAAAGAAATATCAAGTACCTTTGGAACATCATTAAAGAAGTCTTAAGAAGTGACAAGCACCTTGGGACTATCATGAAAGCAAGAAGGATACCTCTTGAAGGCCTCAAGGAATATCATCTTCAAGTATCCATTTACAAGCATAGTTGTAGAACTAGGCAAGAATAAGATTAAAGTATGGAAAAAGTACTTTAAAAGTGAAATGAGGATTAAAACGATTCTCATTGAATGCATCAAGGATCAACTAGTTCTAGTTATGAAGAAGTATAAAGTCACACATGAAGAGTCTCAAGCCTTTACTACTAAAGGAAATAAGTAGAAGAAAGGAAGGTTTGGAAAGCTTGAAACTCATCAAAAGAATCAATTTTGAGGAAGATTAGATATGTCCAAAATGAAATCCTATGGATGTAATTGTCCTAAGAATCATTAAAATAGAATGAACAATAAGAAACAAGAAAGGGATGGAGCTCACACAACTGTAGATAGAAAAGAACCTGAAAAGAAGCTGAAGGTTGTAGATCCAAAGGATCTCTTTTGTTTAATTCTCATAAAATCATGGATAGAAGTATATGGAATTAAAGTAGTTTGAATGCATATAGACAGTTGCATTGGAAGTAGTCACCTAGCAACAATAGAAGGTTTTGGACCTATTCATTTAGCAACACTTTGGAATCATAAGGATCACACGGATCCTTTACAAGAATAGAATAATGAAAATAATTTCTAATATATGGAAGAATCATTATGACATGGTGAGAGTATAAGAAGTTTGTAGGTATAGTTATAAAGGAATTCTCGTCATCAAGAAAAGAGGTAGTTGATTCTGAAGAAGTAGATTAGATTATTGTTTGAAAGAAGAAGAATATGCTTGATAACTTGAACATGAACATGGTGTGGATAAGTTCTGGATAAAGTTTGGAACTCTTCCAGATGGAAGACATGATAGTTGAATCTAAATATAGTGATCAACATTTGATATAGTCTCTTGAAAGATTACTAACTATAAAGGGAATTATTGAAAGATAAGTGCTCTATCTCTCTTATTATACTATTATTTTCTTTAACTTAGTCCTTTGTTTTTATATACATTGCTTGACTATATCTTTTCTTTCCATGATCTCCTTGAAAAGGATTATAGGTATATTCTAAAGACTATCTGTGAAAGAAGAAGTCAAAAGTTTGTGGCTAGATTCAGAGGGAGCCTCAAAGGGAGATTTAAATCTTGGAAGAACTTTGAATTTAAAATAAGCCTTGATTCAAAGGGAGCAGTTCAATCTTAAAGTAAAAATCAAAAGGATGTACATCATTTAGTTAAAAATGCATCATATTTGCATGTGAGGTATGTGAGGGTGTTGCAGTTTCTTTATGATCGGTATAAAAGACAATGAAAGTGCTAGGGTTTGAAGATGGCATATTTTGTATGATTAGAGTCTACGGTTTGTAGTCTTTACATTTTTGAAGGTTTTTAGTATCTAAGGTTCATAAAACCTAGATGGGACTTGAATTAGAGAAACCCTAGAATAGTGAGAAATATAAGCCTTATTATTTGTTTCCTCTTGAAGCCCTAGCTCTTGATTTCTAGGGTTAATAGATAGAATCTAGGGTATATGATAGAAACCCTAATAAGGGTTAGGTTATGGGATATCTACGGTTTGTAACCAAAACCCTATATGCACACTTTTGAAGTCATGATAACCTTGTTGGAAATAACACTGAGAGGGGGGGTGAATTAGTATTAGTAACTCAATAATTTTTCATTTCCATAGGCATATTTGTATACGCTACTTTAGCTAAGTGAACCAGGATGTACATGTGATTGTTATTAAAGCAACCAGCGTATATGCATAGAACTTTTGATTTACCCAATCTATCATGTATTGAACTTTAACCAGTATGTCAGATATTAATTAGACAGTGCAATAAAAGCAGAATAAAGCATAAGAATCACACATGAACACCAAGATATAAGGTGGAAACCCAATGTTGGTAAAAAACACTTGCTGTTGTCATCTCTATCTTCTTTTAATAATAAGAAAATTCAGTTTACAATTTTGTACTGGTGCAGACTTATACTAGTATGCAGGCTTCTACCTGTAGAAGGCTGCAAACTTCTCTCGTTTTCCAGCTACTACTGGAAGGGAGCTACAACCCCCTTAGCTCTTGTACTAGCCAATATGTTTGCTGGTACGTAGGCACCGACCTACAGAAGGCTACGACCTTCTCTCTTCCTTCAGGGACCACGTTTCATAAATTTTTAGATTGGATCCATCAATAACATCTTATGTGTAATTCAATCATCAAATATATCTGCATCAACCAATCACCTTTTGAACCAACCGCAATCGAATTAATCAATCACCTTGACAACCCATCAATCTGATTATTCAGAATACTGTTACCAGAATACAGTAACCAAAATTCAAACTAGAACCCAGAACTCTGCAACAACAAACAACAACAACTAAAACATTTTTACAAGGTATATGCTACTTGCATGTGTCGAACTTGCATGTATATGAACTTTTCTCAAAGCCAACCAACGTATACATTTGCAAATATTAATTCATAATTTTGCAGCTATTCCAGAATTCAGTTATACCTACATCATATCATTTACAAAATAATATATGCGTCAGTATTCAGATCTATAATATACATGAGAAAATACACATAATGATAGTTCATTTTACGCCTTAAGATACCGATCCATCATTAGATCTAATCCCTCATCATCCGCTGAGGTTCGTCCTTGGTTTAGATCCAACAATGCACCATAACCCAATAACCTGCATACTAGATCTCACCCTTCATCAGATATTCGATACTTGCACACTTTGGCTTAATGATCTTCTCCTCTTTTTATAGTTCTAGGCCTTTCTCAATATCATGGACCAAAACCACTTAGGACCAATACCTTAGACCAAATACTTAGGGCCAATACCTCGGACCAGATACCTTGGACCAATACCATGGATCAAAATACCATGGACCAAATACTTTGGACCAAAACTTAGTTTTCCAAGGTATATGCGCTTTTCCTTTTGTGAAAGTGCGTGTGTACATATATGAGACTTGTATACAGTGAACCTGCATGTATACGCGGCTTGGTCAATGGCGAACCTGCGTATACCTCTCTTTCTTCATTCTGTGAAGACTGATCTGTAATTCTTTGTTGTTTACCTACTATATTGTGATCTTTCATCTAAGTGAGTTTCCATCAAGGACAATACTTGTATCATAATACCAACAATCTCCCCCTTTAGACTTGATGGCAACAACCACACCAAGTCACTCTCCCCCTTTGACATCAAGGGCAAAGGGTCATGCTCCCCCTGAGTACATGTTGAAATCTCTGATATGATGAAGTGTACTGATTGAGCTCCCATAATCGAGTCCATGCTCCCCTTGAGCACAAGCAAAGTCTGCGAAAAGATGACTCTATACATACATCACCAATGACTCATACATACATCCATCTTCCAACCAAGTGGGGATATACCAATTGTTTATACATGACAAAAACAAGAATCATTACATCATCCATCCCATGAATAGTGGGGTTACAAATTAGGTCTTTTCATGACCTTTACATTAAATGATATACATGATATAGAGACAAAATATCTTAAACAAGACCATGATAGTCATCAACAAATATCATATGATCTGCACCATCAACAGCATTTGTCAACAACATCCAGACCAACAACCTATCATCATAAAGTAAGAACTCATCATCATTGATTAGGTACTGAAGACTTCTAGACATAATGCCAACAATGCTTTATTAGAAGCATTCCATGTTCTCCCCTTGAACCTTTTCCACCTGTTCATTTGTCAGAGGGAGCATGGAGCTCACCTTACCTTGACTGATGTCAAGTATGTACTAGGACTGGAGAGAAACTTGGTGTCGATCGCGATGCTGAAAGATAGAGGCTATGATGTAGTCTTCAGTAAGGGAAAGGTTTTCCTTGGACACATCATCACTAGACAGGTGAAGCAGATTGGTTCACGGGTCAAGAACCTATATGCTCTTGAGGTTCAAGATGCATGCAAAGCCTTGAGCAGCGAGGCAAATGATGGATACTTGGTGGTTGAGAGGGAGTGTATATTACCTCTCAACATGCAGAGCCAGAAGAAGTCTCAGATGATTGTGGAGGAGCCACGATTGGTGCAGCAGCTTCAGGAGGTTGTGGAGCAGCCACAATAAGGGAAGCTGAGAGGAGATCGAGTAGAGACATCTACTCATGCAAAGACCTCCAGTAGGGGGAAACTTCGAGCCAGGTGGGCTGAGGGATCACATGCAGCCATACCTCTAGGTAGGAGGTGGGGCGATATAAAGTGATCATCCCAAGGAGGAGGGGCAGGATCCTTGAGGTACCCAACCTCTTGGATGAGACCTTGCTACCGGAGCCCCGATGTGGAGTAGCAGGAACTGACTAATTGGGTAGAGACAGATGCGGATGGAGCAGTAGAGAGAGCGAAAGTGTAGGGAATCCCAGGACAGCGCATAGCTAGCAGGCTGCAGCAATGTGAGAGGCACAAGTGTTTTGCACAGTGCTAGGTGGCACAAAGAGGTGTGCAATGGTGTGAGATGCATGGAGATGTTGCAGTAGCGCAGATGTCAGAGAGGGAGCACTTGTCAGCAGTAGGTAGAGCTTCAGCATCAGAGTATGTTCCTAGCCCAACATAGTGGTCAGTTGTGAGTGTTTTTGTTCCAAGTGTTGTTAGAACAAGTGGACTGGGAAAATGTGTTGCATGCAGAACATTCCAGAGTTGCAGGATAGGGGTTGCAGATAATCCATATCTTGTTGAAAAGGAGTGTTGAAAATGCAACAAGATGATGGGGCTTAGTGGAAAGGAGTCGCCTTCACTAAGTGAGCCCGCAGGCTATTTATGGTGCAAAGTCTATTTTTAGACTATGTCTATTTTTAGACATATGGATCATGGTCTATGAGTTGCAGGATGTTGTTTATGGATGATTGGTCATGTTGGTAAAAATAGATGGACTTCTATTTTTAGACATATGGACGGAGTCTATTTTTAGACTGCCAGGCTAAAAATAGAAAAGTCAAATATTATTATCTCACAATAATATTTGGACTATAAACTTAATCTTATTCTCTTGGAGCACTTCAGTTCGAGCTACGGATGTGGCACATACAATTGCATGAAGGAAATACGTGGTTCTTATGGGTTAGTTGAATATTTGCATGCATGACTTCAGTTAGAACTCAAGTGAGTTGAGTTTAGTGGACTGGAGGTGCAGTTGATGGAGTTGTGTTCAGTTTAGCTTTGTTAAACTGGTTGTCTTTAGTCTAACTGGCAGATAGACTAGAGATGAGTTGGGTGAATTAGTTATTAATTAATTCACAAGTTATTAACTCATAATACAACTAATGAATACATCAGTTAACTCAGTTGCATGTCAGTGCATGTTCAGTTCAGCAGGGACAGGTGGTAGAGAATCAGATTGCTATCAGTTGTGACTATAGTTGTGCACCAGATCTTGCACAATCAAGGGATTGAGTATGCCAATGCGTTTGCCCACGTATTTTCCCACATTGTAGCTTGTGCTCACGTGATTTTTCCAAGTAAATACGAGTTTTCTTAAGCCATTATCATTCATTCTCATGCAGGTATTGAGCAGTGGAGGCAAGCAAGCAGCGGAGAGATTTGGAGATCAGATCTGAGCTGTATTGTGTGTAACAGAGGTGGAGATACTTGTGAGAAGTATTATGTTGTGTAATGTTACATGACTCAATCATTAATATACAGATAGTTGGGGTTTTTAGCGAGATGCTTTCCCCGGGATACATACTGTGTTAATGTGTGAATGCTCTTGATGTTTTATTGTTATTGATGCTGCTATATTGATGATCAACGTAGAGGAGCTTATGTATTGTGTATGTTTTCCGCAATAGTACATGATCAGGATAATCTCTGTTGAATATGTGTTAAATTATTCAAAATTTCTACATGGTATCAGAGCTGTTGATCATCTAATCTACTATTCAGGAAGTGTTTACATTCTATTTCTTCAGGCAGAGTCTGTAATCGGGCCAGGTAGCCTCTGGATTCATCCTTCTTTTGGAAGGTGAGATATATGGTGAATGCCCATACATTTGATCTCTGTACAAGAAATATTGTGTTCTCACGAATCTTAGATCCGAGGCGGTTGAGTTGTTTGCTGGTGGAATTCGAATTTGCAGCAGTATTTTCTTGGTGACAACGCAGCAATGTCTTTTAACGGATTGCGATTGGAGTATGCTCTTGAGGGCAGCTCAAACTATATTGCATGGAAGGACAGGATGGAGGCAGTATTGGATG
>APFE030718594.1:0-19974 GCA_000404065.3 Pinus taeda | reverse complement strand
AATGGAAGGGAGAAATTGCCAGGATGGGAGAGACTTTGGTCGAATCTTGTGCAAGAGGAGAATAGACGGCGCACCAGAGACAGTTCTTCATCTATGCATGATGAGGAGAACTGTGCCTTAGTGAGTAAGGCGAAGAAGGGGAAGGGTAAGGTTTCTCTTTTCGAATCTAGTTCTTCCAATGATGGGAAGAAGGTTGACAAGTCGAAGGTGAGATGCTTTCGTTGTCATGAGTTGGGCCATTATGCTACTAATTGCCCAAAGAAGAAGTCCAAGAAGGGATCCGAGGAAGGATCTGAAGGTGAGGCACTCGCTTCACAGTTTGAGTTGGATTTCAAACTCTTCACATGCATGGTTTCGTCCATGATGGGAAGTGGTTGGTTTCTTGACAGTGGAGCTTCTTTCCACATGACTGGTGACAAAAGTTTGTTCAGTACTTTGGAGGAGAAAGATCTCCAGATACTCATAGGGATGGGTAATGATGAGAAGTATAGTGTCTCAGGTGTAGGCACGGTTATTTTTCAGAGGGAGCATGGAGCTCACCTTACCTTGACCGATGTCAAGTATGTATCAGGACTAAGAGAAACTTGGTGTCGATCGCGATGCTGGAAGACAGAGGCTATGATGTAGTCTTCAGAGAGGGAAAGGTTTTCCTTTGACACATCATCACTAGACAGGTGAAGCAGATTGGTTCATGGGTCAAGAACCTGTATGCTCTTGAGGTTCAAGATGCATGCAAAGCCTTGAGCAGCAAGGCAACTGATGGAGACTTGGTGGTTAAGAGGGAGGGTATATTACCTCTCAACATGCAAAGCCAGAAGAAGTCTCTGGCAATTGTGGAGGAGCCACGATTGGTGCAACAACTTCAGGAGGTTGTGGAGCAGCTACAACAGGGGAAGCTGAGTGGAGATCGAGTAGAGACACCTACTCATGCAAAGACCTCCAATAGGGGGAAACTTCGAGCTAGGTGGGCTGAGGGATCAAATGCAGCCATACCTCCAGGTAGGAGGTGGGGCGATATAAAGTGATCATCCCAAGGAGGAGGGGCACGATCCTTGAGGTACCAAACCTCTTGGATGAGATCTTGCTACAGGAGCCCCGATGTGGAGTAGTAGGACTGACTGATTGGGTAGAGAGATGCGGATGGAACGGTAGAGAGAACGACAGTGCAGGGAATCCCAGGACAACGCATAGCTAGCAGGCTGCAGCAATGCGAGAGGCACAAGTGTTTTGCACAGTGCTAGGTGGCACAGAGAGGTGTGCAATGGTGCAAGATGCATGGAGAAGTTGCAGTAGCGCAGATGTCAGAAAGGGAGCACTTGTCAGCAGTAGGTAGAGCTTCAGCATCAGAGTATGTTCCTAACCCAACAGAGGGGTCAGTTGGGAGTGTTTTTGTTCCAAGTGTTGTTGGAGCAAGTGGACCGGGTAGATGTGTTGCATGCAAAACATTCCAGAGTTACATGATAGGGGTTGCAGATAATCCATATCTTGTTGAGAGGGAGTGTTGAAAATGCAACAAGATGATGGAGCTTAGTGAAAAGAAGTCGCCTTCACTAAGTGGTACCGCACGCTATTTTTGGCGCAAAGTCTATTTTTAGACATATGGATCATGGTCTATGAGTTGCAGGATGCTATTTATGGATGATTGGTCATGTTGGTAAAAATAGATAGACCTCTATTTTTAGACATATGAGAGGAGTCTATTTTTAGACTGCCAGTCTAAATATAGAACAGTCGAATATTATTAGCTCTTAATAGTATTTGGACTATAAACATTATCTTATCCTCTTGCAGCACTTCAGTTCGAGCTACGGATGTGGTACATGCAACTGCCAAAAGGAAATACACTTTTCGTATGGGTTAGTTGAGCTATTGCATGAAGGACTTCAGTTAGAACTCAAGTGATTGAGTTTGGTGGAGTTGATTGAGGAATTGATGGAGTTGTGTTCAGTTTGACTCAGTTGAACTAGTTGTATTTAGTCTAACTGCAGAATACACTAGTGATGAGTGATGTGAATTAATTATTAATTAATTCACTAATTATTAACTCATAAAGCAACTAAAGAATACATCAGTTAACTCAGTGCATGGATAGTTCAGTGGAGACAGGTGTTAAAGGTGAGTGAAAGGGCAAGACAGCTGTCAGTTGTGACAATCAATGGATTGAGTATTTCCAATGAGGATTGCGTGGTTCAACCAAGGGAAATACGAGTTTGGATAAGCCATTCATCATTATTCTCATGCAGGATTGCGCAGTGGAGGCAAGCAAGCAGCGGAGGAGATTTGAACCTGTGATTGATTCAGATCTGAGCTAGTTTGTGTGTAACAGGTGGAGATAGTACTAAGTACTTGCTATACTATGTATTGTTACATGTTCTCAATCAATATAATATACAGATAGTTGGGGGTTTTCAGCTGTATGCTTTCCCCATGATATACTGTGTTGATATGTGTGATTGATGCTTCAATGTGCGCATGTGATTGTGTCTGAATTTTGCAAATTGATGATCAACATAGAGGAGGTTATGTATTATGCATGCGTTCAGCAAATAGTGTATAATCAGGATAATCTCTGTGAATAAGTGTTATAATATTCAAAATTTCTACACTAAAGCCGATTGCGATTGCGATTGGGACGTGGCATGTCCATTAAACAAAATTGTATCTGTGTATGCCTATTATCATTGAAAAAACGGGGCTCTGTTACAGTTTTTTAACATACAACGACCAAAAAGCCAGGAATCTGAATGGAAAGCCAACACAGAGGAAACCGAAAAGCCAAATCAATGGAGAAGAGGGAAGCTAAAGGTCAAGCTAGTGCAGAGGAAGCTGAAGCAAGCGTGGAAGAAGCCGAAGAGTTAGTGGAAAGTGAAAACGAATAGTCAAAGGCATTAGGAATACATAAAAACAAAAAAAAGGAGAAGGGTGTGCATGTGAATAATCAGAGTGAGGAAGCCGAAGTTCAGGCAGAGGTAGCAGAGGTAGGAGAAGCAGGAGAACAGGAGTGAAGCAGAAGCTCAGCAGGCTTGGAGCAGAGAACTACAACAAAACAGTTTCTACCAGATTAGGGTTGGAGCCCCAGGATTGGAATCCTTGTGAGTTGGTGCTCCTAAGTACAGAACTAGTGCCTTGGAAAAACAAAGTTGGTTCTCTGGAGGTTGGAGCCTCACAAAAGTCCAAGTTGGTGCTTGGCAACTGACTGCAACCATTTATATATTGTATTTGTTTCATTGCGCTATTTGTGTTAATAAAAACATTTATTCCAGCTATCTATTTCTGTGTTCCATATATATATGTTTTGGTGATAAAAAGAACAATTAAAAAGAAATATTGATTCACCCCCCCTCTCAGTATTTCCCACAATATCTATCTAATTAAGTATTCTTATTGTCCAAATCTATCAATATTTTACCTACATTCTACTCTTATTACCAGATTCTATCAATTTTCTACCAACCTCAAAGTCTATTGACAATACTGTCATAATCTTCCAACAATTACATTTCTTCATTTATTTTTAAAAGTCCCCCTCAATAGGGAATTGAGTTCTCTATGATACCTAGCATATTCTATATATTAAAAACATTTTATTTCCCAAAGACTTAGTGAATATATCGACCATATTCTAATTTAAAATACATCAAATCAAATTACTTTTGTTGAATTTTTTCTCTTACAAAATGATGTTGAATTTCAATGTGTCTTAAAATCACTCTTGCTTAAATGAAAAATCACTCTTGAAAACCATACTTGCTTAAATGTAAATCACTCTTCAAAACCACACTTGCTTAAATGTAAATCACACTTGTATTGGAATGAAAATCACTCTTGAAAACCACACTTGCTTAAATGGAAATCACACTTGTACTCGAATCAAATCATGCTCTGCAATAAAATCACACTTACAAATGAATCTATTTTAATTAAAAGAAGGATTAGTTCTGCAATTGAAAATCACTACAATGTAAAGCTTATATTTCTACTGCTATGTTAGATTATACTCTATCCATGTGCATCTGAAATCTCTCTTCACCTGAACAATAAAATGATTAGCAAAAACAATCTCAAACTTGTATCTAAGAATCAAAACTCAAATACTCAAATGAATTGAAAAAAGTCTATAGGAAATATGAACTGATATACTAATTGTTAATAAATGAAGACCTTGTTATCTCTAGGGGGCCCTCCTACGAGAAGAAGGTAGCACTATCAATCTTTCACAAGTTAATTAACCACACATTGAGATCACACAATGGGGAAATAAGAAAGAAGCAAAGTTTTAATTGCAAAATGTAGTTTTTGAAACAATAACCACCCCCTTGATCAAATAGATTATAGTGTTTTGTAGATCCCTGAAGCAACTAGAAACTCAGAATTTCATTGCATGAATCATGGCCATGAGATCTCAACAAATTAATTTGAGAATAAAATCAAATATGTTTTGAAGGATTTTAGGATAAAAGATGAGACCAGATCTGTTCATAATGTTCTTCTTGCCACGAATTTGCTAAAAAAACTTGTTTTGGCCTCCTTGGTGACTATGCATTAAATGACAAATTGAAAAAACCATATATCCATGTAATATAAAAAATAAGGCTCCAAAGAACTTCAAAAATCTCTCAAAACCTAATTGGGCCCATGCTGAAAAAACCCATGTTTTTGTTTTCCGAATTTTTTTTCATTTTCTCATAAAACGAGTTTGAAGTTGACTGGTCAAAACTGCTGCGTTTTTCCCTTGATTTGATGCTAGAGGTCCACACGTGTGAGAAGGGTGGAATTTGACCAATAGAAATCCATATTAGAACCTTTAAATAATGTCCATGTGCCAAATTTCCTTCTAGAGTGGTGCTACTACCTAAACCATGGAGGTAGCTACAGAAACTTGACAAAACTGCAACAACTTGAACTTGCTAAACTGTCATTAGTTAAAACCATGCAAAATGCTTCTTAATCTACTAAAAATAAAGGAAAACGATGTTAATTAACCTCTTAGACATATAGAGACACATCATGAAGAATTATGGTAAAAATGGTGGCAAGTGAGTGAAATGGTGTAATGGATGGTTGGAAGTAATGACTTAATGAATGACAAAAACAAGTGAGAATGATGACAAATCAGTGATCCAATAGTTAGAATATGTTAAAACTAACATTGTGAAACCCCAATAGTCTGATGCACTACAATTAGCCCAATGGAAGAAGGATGTTGCAAAGGCCAGGAGAATTCTTCTATAAGGTGTGGGAGACCATGTGGCCTCAGATATCCATGGAAAAGAAACACCATATGCTATGTGGAAGAGACTAATTGAGCTAATCGAAAATATCAGTGACCATAGAAAATTTTCCCTGAAAGACAAACTTCGAAACATTAGGATGTACAAAAATGATACCATTCCACAATATCTCTCCGGATTCACTCAAGTTCGAGATGAGCTTGGAGGGTTTGGGGAGGATGTTTCAGAAATTGATTTGGTGAGCCTAGCTCTTCTAGGCCCTCCAAAATCCTTGCACAACTACCAAGACTCTTTGAATGGAAGGGAAAAATTACTAAATTTGGAAAGGTTATGGTTTGATTTGGTTCAAGAAGAGATTAGGAGAATGGAGTATCATCTAGAGTAGAGGACGAAGATAAATCTTCCTTGGTTGGGAAAGGGAAGAAGGGAAAAGGAAAGAAGACCAAAAGAAAACCTGAATCCAACCAAAATAATGACAAGAAGAAAGACTTGGGCAAGATAAAATGTTTCCACTCCCACAAATATGGGCACTATGCAACAAAATGTCCACACAAGAAGTCTAACAAGAAGCCTTCAGGAGGACCAAAAAGTGAAGCACTGGCTTCATAATTCAAATTAGAATTCACCCTAATATCATGCATGGGAAACACTGTTATGGGTAGTGTGTGATACCTTGATTTTGGTGCCTCATTCCATATGACAGGGTGCAAGGAATTTTTCAATAGCCTGGAGGAGAAGGATCTCCAAATTCATATTTAATTGGGGGATGACGAGAGGTACAATGCTATAGGAATTGGTACTGTCAACTTTGAGAGGGAGAAAACCTCCCCTCTTCACCTCAAAGATGTTATGTTCATACCTAGGTTGAAGAAGAACCTAATCTCTATAGTAGTATTGGAGGATAGAGGCTATGTTGTTATTTTCAGTAAAGGGAAAGTCTTTCTGAGACACATAACTACTGGAAAGTGAAGTAGATTGGGGTTCGAGTGAAGAACCTATATAAACTTGAGGTGGAAGATTGCACTGCATTGAGCAGTAAGATAGAAAAAGTGCAGAGTCAATATGTTAGAGAACTCTCAAATAGGAGATTGGGTCATCTACACCATGGTTCCTTAAAAATCATGTAGAAAATTAACATCGGTCTCCCTAAAGTCTCCCTTGACCAGCATGATGTCTGTAGGGGTTGCACATTGGGAAAATATGTCAAATCCACCTTCTATGGCTGAGATAGAAGAGCAGATGCAATCTTGGAGCGAGTCCACTAAGATGTTTGTGGACCCTTCTCTCCAACCTCCACAACAAAACATAAGTACCATGCAATTTTTATTTATGATTTCTCTAGAAAATGTTGGATTTTCTTCATGAGGAAAAAGGATGAAGTGTTTTCCAAATTTGTAGAATTTAAGGCATTAGTTGAGAAGGAGACTGGGAAGAAGGCGAAGGCTCTCAGGAGAAATAATGGAGGTGAATTTGTTTCGAATGCCTTCAAGTATTTGAAGCGAACAAAGTTCCTTCGGAAGATTAATTACTCCAAAAGACTTGGAATATCAAGATATCCATTAAGGATATAAATATTATATTAAATATATGAATAAGAATAAGAATGATAATGATAATTGTACAATGAGATGAGTGGTTTGCTTATATATCAAGCGTCTCTCATGAAGAGTCATGTCCTATTTAGACATGCTCTTCAACCTATTATAGGCTTAACATATTATTATGATTATTATTTTTACATTATATTTATATATTTATATATTTTATTGTTACTTGCCTTCTTCCTCAAAAAGCTTTGTCCTCAAAGCTTGTCGATGAAAAAGGCTTGATCTCTTTTTCTGCTTCGAAAGTATTTCTATCTCGGAACAGTCATCTTCGTTGATACAAGCTGATATGATCTTCTTAGTGACAAACAAAATTGTCGCACTGAGAAGGGATCAGACCATCCCAGATTAATCTTCTGTATAGTACTCTGATCACTAAAATTTTGTAAGGACTTGTCAGCATAAGACTGGATTGAGATTACATCACTTGGAACATTAATTTGTTGTTTCAGTTCTAACTGGTTCAAATATGTAGCATGGTTGATTCGTCTGTTCACATGATTCGGATGCCGATATAAAGTTTTTAGATTTTCTTCTGGCGAAGATGTTGTTGAATTGGTTATGGAACATTCACTTGGGATGTCTATTGTCTGAACTGCAACATCTACGCGTGTCGTTTCTTCAACTGACTTGTCTTCTTGAGTTGTCATATTCACTGGATCAATATTCGTTCCCTTATTTTCAACTTGAACTGTTGTGACTGGAGATTTCGATACTTCTTCTTGAGTGACTTGTTCCAACTTATCTTTTAATGCTTTCTTAACCTCCTTAAATTTCTTAATTTGATTGAGCAGACTTTGGTCATGGTTTCTCAGACGTAAAATTTCTTTGGTTTTTGATTCATCAACCTTATTTTCAGTGTTTTGAATTTTAAGTTTTTTTATCTTTTAGATCTTTGATTTGTTCTAATAAATTTTTATTAAGGTTTTTTAAACGTAAATTTTCCTCTTCTTGTTCTGATAAATGCTACTTGAGTTCTTTCTTTGAGACTTTAGTCTTCTTCACTTGCGCAAGTAATTTTTCGACGTGGTCCTTGAGTTTCTTCGTCCTTTTCCATTATTTCTTTGTAATGCATATCCACAAGTCCAGCATATTGTTGCTTAAGTATTGTGATTTCTTGTTTTACATCTTTTGGAATTGTTTTTGTTCATTTCTTAGAGATTCCATTTTTTTTCACTTCTTTTATCTTCCTTCTTTTTCCAACAATTTTATTTTTTATTTATTTTATTTATTTATTATTTATTTTTTTTTTTTTATATATCGCTCTTATTTTTTTTTTTTTAAATCTATAAAATTAGATTTCCACTTCTCTCTTATAAAAAATCTAGATATATATATATATTATATATATATATATAATTCTTTCTCTTTTTTGTTTGACTTCTTTAAATAATTTTTTTTATATAATAATAATGTTTTTAAATATAATTATTAAAATTATATATATTATATAATTTAGATTTATATATATTATATAATTTACTAAACTATTAAAATTTTATATAATAACTTTTGAGACCACTTTTTTCTTTTATATGTAACTAATATAAGGCTTATATAGTATCCTTTTTATATTAATAATATTTTATTTATTTATTTATTTTCTCAAAAAATTTGGATGAGACGTTACTCTTGGTACAGTCACCATACTCTTGGTACGGTCACCATCTTTAGATTTGAACGATTAAAATTATTTAGATCACACCTTTTTTCTCTAATATTATCAAAACATCTTTTACTTTTAAAATACGATGGGCTATTAGCGTGGGTTGTTTTTAAAACCTCATGTAAAAAGTAATATTTACCTTTCACGTAAGAGCTTTTGTATCCTTGTTTTTTCTTTAACTTTTAAAATACCATGGGCTATTACCATGGGGTGTTTTTAAAACCTCCGTTAAAATGTTCTCCATGTAAAAAGGAAAACATATTCCTTTTTTTTTGTTTTTTTCTTTTAACTTTTTAACATACCATGGGCAATTACCATGCGTTGTTTTTAAAACCACAGGCTTCTCCACCTAAAAAGTTTTAAATATACTTGGTATGAGATTTTGTATCCGTTTTGTTTTTTCTTTTACTTTTTCTTTTCTTCTTCTTTTAATTTATTTACTTATATATATTTTTTTTTCGGTTAATTTTTTTTATGGCCAAAGGTCAACTAGCAAATTGGAGAATCTCCAACTAGCGAATTTTCTTTTAATTTTTAATTTTAATGGCCAAAGGCCTAGAAAAACGGAGAAAAGGATAAACTCCCAAATTCTGAGCAAAATGCTTCAATTGTACGGCAACAAGGTTGACGAATTTCAATAGTCAAGGACCTAGATCGGAGAACGAATTCTGTGCACCGGTTAAGCAACCTAGAGGACCAAACTGCCCTGATACCAAATGAAGCGAACAAAGTTCCTTCGGAAGATTAATTACTCCAAAACACTTGGAATATCAAGATATCCATTAAGGATATAAATATTATATTAAATATATGAATAAGAATAAGAATGATAATGATAATGCTTTACAATGAGAATGAGTGGCTTGCTTATATATCAAGCGTCTCTTCATGAAGAGTCATGTCCTATTAGACATGCCTCTTCAACCTAATTACTAGCTTAACTAAATATTATTTATGATTATTATCTTTTACATTATATTTATATTATTTATATATTTTATTTGTTACAGTATTTCTATGCCAAAGAAGGTATTAAAAAAGAATTGATAGCGCCCTATAACCCACAAGAGGATTGGGTCGCTGAGAGGAAGAACAAGAGCATATTTGGAGCTGCAAAGGCTACATTACATGATCAGGGGATGCCATTCAATTTATAGGTAGAAGCATGTAACACATTAGTTTACTTGCAAAACCAGAGTCCTCATACAATACTTGGTATGATCACACGAAAGGAAGCTTTCTCTGTGAGAAAGCCTGATGTGTCTCATTTCATAATTTTTGGAGCTTCATTTTATCGTCATGTCTCCAAGGATTAGAGGAATAAATTTGAGCCTACAATAGAGTTGGGAGTTTTTGTAGGATACACTGAAAATCCACATAATTACTGATTGTATTTATCTTAACTGAGGATGACAATGGTGAGGAGAGATGTAAATTTTAGTGAGGAGAAGGCTATTAGATGCTCTCTGGAATGAGAGCTGAGTATCCCACTAGAGTAGGAGTTGATATCTCCAAAGGAGGAGCCTTGGGGTGAGCTTTAGGAAGTTGTGGAGCAACAAAAAATGGAGGATTAGAGAGGAGGTCAAGTGGAGACACCCACTCAACCAAAAACATCCAGAGAAGGGAGAAATAGAACCAAAGAAGTTGATAGATTGTTGCAGGATGCTAGGGAGATTTTGGGAGCCCCTACATCAGTACGCAGGTAGAGGAGGTCACCTGAGAGGTACACTGGTTACATGGCTCTCATGACAGAGCTCATTGAGTTAGAGCCTTCTTCATTTGAGGAAGCAATTTATCAACCTGTTTGGGTTAATGCCATGTTGGAAGAATATGAATCCATTATGAAGAACAACATATAGGAAATGGTGCCAAGACTAGAAGGGAAATCAATGGTTGGTTCCAGATGGATCTACAAAGTGAAGCATGAAGCTGATGGGAGCATCGAGAAGTACAAGGCCAGATTTATGGCCAAAGCATTTTCTCAGGTAGAGGGATTTGACTATGAGGAAAACAATTCCCTAGTGGCAAGATATTCCTCCATCAGATCAATTCTTGCATTAGTTGTGAAAATGGGGTGGAAGATCCAACAGATGGATGTGAAGACCACCTTTCTTAATGGTGTTGTTGAGGAGGAAATTTACATAGAGAAGCCAAAAGGATTTGAGACATATTATTGGGAGTCACATGTGTCCAGACTCAGGAGAGCATTTTATGGTCTCAAATAGGCACCCCAAGCATGGTACACTTGGATCGGCAATTATCTCAGTGGATTGGGGTTCACTAAAAGTGAAGAAGATGTGAACTTATATCACATTGTGGTAGATGGTAAGTTTCTTATTCTTGTTTTGTATGTTGATGATTTAATATTGGCAGATGATGAGAAGCTAATCCATTCTTGCAAAGAGCATATTATAAGGGAATTTGAGATGAAATACATGGGCTTAGTGCATTAATTCCTTGGGCTAGAAGTATGGCAAGGTGATGGTGAATTATTTGTGTCTCAGGGGAAGTATGCCTCTGAAATACTTTAGAGATTTCACATGGAGAATTGTAATCCTATGGAAACACCTCTAGCTACAAATTGGAGGAAGTAGGGTGCCACTTCAGGTGAAGAGGTTGATGCTACCATTTACAGACAACATGTGGGGTATTTGATGTATCTTGTGAACATAAGACTTGACATGTGCTATGAAATAAACTAGCTTAGTCAAGCTATGATGAGGCCTACCAAGCTATATTAAAAGGAAATAAAACATGTGTTACGGTACCTCAGAGGCACTACTGAGTATGGATTATGGTATAAGAGGATAGAGGGAGTGAAGCTCCAACGGTTCACCAATGCAGAATGGGCAGGGAGTCCATCAAAGAGGAAACGTACTTCAGGTGCTGTCTTCAGTGTTGGGTCCACATCTATTTCTTGGTACAACAAGAAGCAAAGGTCTGTGGTGCTCAACTCAGCAAAGGCTGAATACATGGTTGCAATTCAAGCAACATGTGAGGCCATATGGATGAGGAAAATACTTGTGGGTATTTTCAGTCAGGAGATGAATCTGATAGTGATATATTGTGATAACTAGAGTTACATTAAGCTCTTTGAGAATTCGGTATTTCATGACAAGTCCAAGCACATTAATATCCGATATCATCACTTGCAGGACTATGTGCAGAGGAGAATTATGTTGTTACAATACATTCCAACTTAGGAGAAAGATGCTGACATCTTGAAAAAGGAATTGTCAAGAGGTAAATTCAAATTCCACAGAGGGTGGTGAAAATTTCGTTTCTTACTAAGAGGGAGTGTTAGAAAGTGTAGTTAGAAAGGCTCAATTTCACTTTAGCCTTCGTCAAATTGAGTAAATCGAATTTCCACATTAGCATGAAAACTTGGAGGCAATTAACTAGTGTGACATGGCTCTTGTCACTCAATTAGATCAACAAATTCGAGTTAGTGGACTTGGAGTTCAGTGATGCATATGTTGATTGCTAAATTTTACCAATCTAGTTCAGTTATTTTCAATTGTACTTCATTAACTGACCTCTAATAATTAATAGATTCAGTTGAAGGTCAATTGAGCAGTGAGACAACAGTCTAACTCAGAGATCTATCAGTTCACTGATCAATCAACCCAAAATAGACCAAACATGAATGGAATTTGAATTTCCAAGCTAGAGTAGAGGAGGCAAAGGCCAATGTAACATTAATTGTCTACTATTTTAGTGTACAATTTTCGCATGAAGTCAAGAGATCAATTCCTTGAGAATTACACAAGGAAATAGGGACTTCCCTATTGTTTAGGAGCCTGAATTAGCTCATAATTGCGCAAGGAAATAGGAGGCTAGAGGAGGCAGACATTGGATAAATGTTGGCTACAGGTTCTCATTCAAAAGAGAGAACAATTTTTCTTTTGAAGGCGGTGCTCACAACTGGAGAATGTAATTGTAATAGTTTCTTTATTCAACTAGTTAATTCAAAGAGGATTGAGGGGTTTTTCCCAATTGGGTTCCCCTATAAATCACTATGTACTTGTGGTTTTTCTTATTGCATGTCTATGCATGTTGTTTTAAATTGTGATTTTTATTCCACATGTTAGTAGAGTAGAATTTGTGTCTCCTGATTTCAGTTCGATTTCTTGAGCAATTGCGATTTCTATCAAATTTCTACAAATTCATCAACTATTGATTCTTAATTTGATTATTGTTCAAGAAGCTTCTATATTGGATGTTGTAAATAACCCAACCAAATATTTCATTGAAAGGCCTCCTTGTTTTACAATTTACATGTGTATTGCATGTTAGCAATGTGTGTTGACATGGATTCAATGTGCCTTTGAAGCAGTGCGACATGGCCTTGGGTTTTATTATGTGTTTAGTTGAATGGTAACATCTTGGAAAGGTTTTTCAACTAGATTTTCCTACTCCATTTCTTGTCCTTACTATTTTCCCTTGTGAAAAAAATGTTCTACATGTTTGTTTCAAGGTACAAATAGTGCAAAGAGAGGGATAAACTTACTTTTCTCTAACTATGGGAGTTAGTGTGAAGGTAATAATCCTCCTCTTCTTCATAGTGAGGTCCTTGGATGGCCACACATACTACCATGGTGTTGATATCATACATAAGTAGGTATACAAGAGTATGGGAGTGTTGAGAGATTTGCAAGGATTTCCTAGTGTGGAATCCTTCTCCTTTGAGATAATACCAAGGGGTGGGTGAATCTGTATAAGAATTTTTTTACTTATTTAAGAATTCAAGAACCATGAGAAAATTATATCATAAGCAATTCATGAAACACAAGATATACATGGAAAACCTTTCGGGAGAAAAGCCATAAAACTTTTTTATGAAATAATTTTTTTGTAGGCACCAACCTATATGTAGTGCCCACCCTAGTATCCTGACTCTGATATGACATTATCTTGCATACTTTAGTCTAGGAGTAACTCAGGCTGATGATCCAGAAACGTGACTCTATTATCAGCAAGTGTGATGGTTATGTATGTTCTCTAGTAATATTATGATTACGATATAGTTAATGGTTGTGTATTCTCTATTGATATCATGATGGTGATAGTAGTAAAGGATAGACATGGTTCTATTGACGTTACGATGATGATAGCCTTGATCTTATGTATGGTTCCATTAAGGTTATGATGATGCTAGCCATGATGGAGGTATCCCCTATGTTAGCTACTTAGAATAATTCTGGTTCACAATGAAGGGTGATGTGAATGACCAGGTGATGATAATTAATGCTATTATGACATTGACGAATCACTGAAAAACCTGGTTACTGATTATTATTGAGTATGGCAGGAAAACCACCAGAAGCACTCGCGCATGACGAGTTGACGACACCTGGTTTGATGAAAATTATATTATTTTATCTTTGAAATTCTAATCGATTTTGAAACCTGCTATATATATGGTTATCTATAGTCTGATGATATGTTAATGGTTGCAGGCACAGATGAGTTGCTTGGCCGAATGACTCACATATGGGTGATGGGGTTGTACAGGTGGATGGAACTACATGGGAGGGGTGGGACAGAGTTCCTGATCTCACCCACTAGCACTCCCGCCGTGACTTGGGTTGGAAGAGTTGAAACACCTTCGCCTTGAAGATCACGATGCCATGAGGGCAGGTCCCAAAGTCGGGTCGCTCATGAGGAACCTACTGGGGGGCGCGCATCAAGGCGGATTCCTTGATCCCCGGCAACATTAGTCTCACTATAGCAGGCAACATGAGAGACGATCGAGGTCTATGAAGTTGCACGCTATTTTCCCCTCGTAGTCACTGGATGCTTGAAGGGCAAGTGGTGTGGCACCCTTGGAAGTTCAGGGAAATTCATGAAGGGCACGACCAACTTGGCACCCTTGGCATCACGATTAAACTGTTAAGGTGTCGCACCCTTGGAACTTCTAGGGAAGTTCTTGAAGGGCACAACCAAACTTGGCACCCTTGGAATCATTAAAAATAAATAATAATAAATAAATGTAAGTAAAGAATGAAAGCTAGGTAAAGTTGCATCAAAGGAAAATGATGATTGGAAACCAAGGAAATTAAATCAAAAATAAAACTTGGAATAAGGAGGATCATAGGAAGAAATAAATAGAGTACCTTAAAAATTCTACCCTCCCCATGTTGGAAAATGCTAGGTAGATAGGTGGTTTAATTAGAAAAAAAGGGGGGGGGAAGGAAAACATATTGTAAGGTTAAAGATTAATCATAAACCAAGTAAAACTTAATTAATAAAAGAGGAAGGTGAGTTAAAATAAGAAAAATTAATTAAATTTAGAGAAATATAGGGAAGCTCCATGTGGCATCATCCAGCATAAGAATATCCCTCTAAGAGATAACTCGAGTTAATTTAGGAAGTAGATTGGGAATAAAATCTTAACTCCTTAATTGACTCCAAGTAATAAACTCAATTTAAGGGGGGAATAAAGAGACATCTATGAGTAGAAATAGGAATCTTGTGAGATGAGGGAAATATTAGTTTTAATTAAAAAAAGATAAGTAAATAATTTTAGGTGACCCTTGATGAGAGAATGACACATGGGTGGGTGAATAATCAAGCTATTAAAAAGGAAAAATATTATAATTATGCATGACATGCCAAGTGTCATCTATGAGAAATCTTATAAAAGAAGGGGCAGGCCATGGTAGAAGGGACTTTTGGGAGCCCTATGGTGGGATGGATGATATTTTGTGAAGGAAGTGACTACGAAGCTATAGTGAGTTTGGTGAGGCAGAGGGTTTTAGAGAGGGGACTCTTGAGCTACGGTTGCTCTCCTCTGCCAGCTAGACTCTTCCTCCATTGTACAACCCCATTGCAGCTCGGGGGTCCGCGGGGAAGAAGAGTACCCAAGGAGGAGGTTGGGAGGTTAACCGGTGGGTCATCGCATTCGGATCAAGTACATCGCCATTCATTCGCGGAGGTGACCGACACAAGGGAATACTAGCAACAACAAAGCAAACAGAGTCTCGTCTTTTGGTGAATGGTACATATGTGTTCCAATACTATTTTGGTCTTAGTTAAATGTATGTAAATGTTATGATATGTTTCCTGAAATGATTCCCAATGTGTTTCTCTTCTAGTTGTATTTTGTTGTAAAAAAAAAAAAATAAAAGTATATAATCTGGATGTGGTCATTACACGTGAGTATACAACTGGTCCTTACACTTGGTATCAGAGCACTGCTTGTACATCTTGTTCAAAGATGACTTGAAGACACTTGTAAATTTTGAAAGAGGAGATTGCTATCGGCCCAGCAAAGAGTAGAGACAAGGTGGATCACTTGAGCGACAAGAAAGTAAAAACCCTAATAACGGGAATGGTGGTGTATAGTTGAAAGGACTCACAGATATGACAAACAGTTGAAAGATAAAATAAGATTTTGTTACAACAATAACAATTTAAATAAAATACCCTGTGCAAGTATTATACACCAAAACTTATCCTAGATTTCAATAATTATCTTACCCTTCATTTATAGAGAAACGTGGAACATAATTTTCACAAGAAATTAAATTACCTCAGATCAATGAGATATATGCCATTACGCTCAGTGGGAATACCAAATAAATCTACCTACTCTGTCAACCCAAAATCTTACTTTTAGAGTGACAAAATTAATGAATGAATCTGAAATTGAGTATAACATGAAAATCAGACTTCTATAAACCCAAAAGCTACCCTTTGAACCTTGATAAACTATATCTATAGAGCTAGTTGGCTTTTCATAATAGATTACAGATTTAAGGCCTGGAAGAAAGAAGCTAACACGTACTATGAATCAGCGTGTGTTGTGATTTATAAGCAGTGAGAAAGATCTAAGAAAAGTGATATTGGCACGGCTCAATCTGAGACGACAATACATTCATGTTGTAATGTTATCTTCGGATTGAACATATGATATTGGTATGATATTGAAGCACTTCATATGAACAGCTCCAGAATCCCTAGGGTCGAAATGGATTTCATCAACATTCTTGGAGCACATTGCATCCATTCAATTTTAATTGCAGAATGCATAGTACTAATTGATCTCTGGAAAAGGGGTCCACATTACTCGGTGAGAATAAAAATCTCAAATGCGTTGAATGAAGAGCACAGGTGCTCACCTCCATATCCATTTAAATCCGCCAGAGTTGCTCCTCCATATCCATTTTTTAAATATAAACCATATTATATATCTCGAATTTAGAATCATGAGTTAAATATAGCGGATACATATCTTGGAGTTTCAATAGCGAATAGCTATACCTGGAGCGCATGGAGGCTGGAAGCACACGTTGAAACCCATGGCTTTATCTCCGTCCCCGTGGCTGTCTGCATGGCAGTCCAGCTGTACTGACCGGTAGTTTGACTGCGTGTTTCATAGAACCATGACAAAGAAACCGTTCAATGCAACTTTATTTTATATCGAGAGGGATATATATATATATATATAAAGTAGCTCTTTAGCTACGGTGTACCTATCAACGTATACAGTAACTTCCTCCTCAGGCCGGGAGAAGTGCCGCTGAAACTCTCGACGAAAAAGGGATCAACGGGACAACTGGAAAACAAAGTGTCCCTGAACCATTCGAATAAAGCGGGGCTGAACTGGACACCTGTATATGCTAAAGCGGCGATGAATATGACATCTAGAAAAGAAAGTGTCGCTGAATCACGCAAAAAAACCAGGGATGAACTACACAACTGTAACTGAGGTTGAGTATACTTGCTCCCCTACAAACCTGCGCTGCTGGATTGAAAGGGAATGAAGTGCAGGGGAAGAAAAGCAAAGGTGGTTCCATGCGGCCACAGTAAATCCATACAACATTCTTCCGGTTGATGAGGTCGGTTGATGGAGTAAATGGTAAAAGATATGGATCGCTCGCTATAATATGGAATCGTCCATCAAATAAAATAAATATATGGTGGTCGATTTTGTTTGATTCATGATATAAGAATAGTTAACTCGTGTGTCATAATACTTGGTGGAATAAGTTTGTTATAGTATTGATTATGGTTGACAAAAAATGTTTCATGGTCAATAGAATTTTTGAGTGGTTCTAGGAGGTTGTACTTGGGTCCAAGAAAATTATATTGTATTTTCTTCATGGATTTTTGATATATGTGTATTGTATTTTTTATTTGCATATGGGTATGTTAAGTTATGGGGTTTAACAAACAAAATCATTCAATGTGAAGTAGCTCTTTGAGTCTTCCGAAACACTTTTATAGATGTATTAGTATCTCCGTTAAATAGAATCCAGTTATAGAAAACCGAAAATGGGAATAAAGATGAGCTGAGATAGATTAACTGAAAGTTGGGATACAATCAAGATGATTAGAGATAGAATAACTAAAAATAATTTAACGGGGTTTTGCTAAGCGAATTATCTGCTATATTATTTTCTATTCAGTTGGACATAGACGAAGGTTTTTGTTCCAGACCAATTTCCACACGTTCTGCAACTTACCCAAATTTGTGGGCCAATGGAGAGTGCCATTTCTTTTCACATATGCAAAATTGGCCTTCTAGTCATTGTTTTATTTTAAACCTTGAGCTTTTCTGTTCAGCCAAAAATGCCATAAATATACTGGATGCTTCCTGCTTGTGCCTATTTAGCGGCTCTGAAAGAAGGCACGTGGATCCATGCATACATTATAAGAAGAGGAATTGAGTTCGACATCTCTGTAAGCAATGCCTTGATAGATATGTATGCCAAATGTGGAGAATTAGGCTTTGCGTGCCAATTGTTGATAGCATGTCTGAAAAAAAAAAAAGCGCAATGTAGTCATTATTAAGGGATATGTGATTTGGGAGTAAGTTCCGGTACCTAACATTTAGTATCTCTCCATGAAAATATGTTTTTTTTATTTTTATTTTTATTAACTTTTGGAGAATTGGATTAAATTTATATTTTAAATTACAGATGAATTGGTATTACTAACTTTGGATTAGATACAGATTATTGGTTTTAATGTGTAATGAAGAGATAGTCTAGATCCTAACGGATGGTGAATGATACTTGTTATTCATTCTCATATGAGTAAATCGAATTGTTGAAGGAACAATTATCTACCTTGGATGAGAAAAAGGTACTATTGATTGTATAAATGGTATTGTTGACTTTATAGTGTGTGCAGATTTTTCGACATTGTTGTCGAAAAGAACAATGAAATTTGCAGGAACACGCATATCCATGACAACAAACTTACGATCTTATGTATTATGTCTATGCAGGCAATTTTATGTCTTATCCAAGAAGTTATTATGCCTAAATTGTATTGTAATGTGAGGGATGGGGTTGCTTTAGCAGGTGCGCTTGCAGGCAGGCCATATAATTAATAAAACGATTTTATTTGGTGTTGGGGAGGGATAACCTTCCCAGACATCCGATCCGGTTGTGGGTCGGGTGGCAGTGTCTCTTCTTTATGGTGGGGAATATTTCTTTGGTTGCTCGATTTCTCAAAATTCCTTAGAGTAATCATTTAATAGCCATAAGAATCTAAAGATACATTCAATAAATTTGTTAAATGCAGTCTATTTAATTCTCTTAAGTTATGATTGCTTAAACAAATACAACACATCATTCAATGTATCCTAGCACATAAGGTCATGAATCTGAACACTTAATATTGGTGTGACATATCATTTAAAAGGTCATGGTGAATTTCTTTCAGAATTCATGTACCTTCTTAAAACAATATTGCCACTAATATTCTTAAGCTTTACTCATTGGAATTTTGATTTTATAAGTTTTAATACTAAATTGATAATTTACATAATCAATCACACAGTTTCAAATTTGGCAATGGTTGACTGCATGCCGAGCAGTAGGGGAAAAATATGTAAAACAATAGATTGAAATGAATCAAGAATAAATTTGGCTCTTATTTTATGCTTCTTCAGTGATGAATCTTGATATTGAGTGACTGATTACAGTGTCTGACTATCATTACATGCTTATGCGGGTGACTTGATGTCACTGTTAGAAATATGATATTTGATCATTTGAAAAGTGAATTAGTGGATTGATTGGATCATCTAGTGACTCACATCACATTGTAGTTTTTCTTTAATTAGCTATCCAATTTGGGATCTAAGGACTGATATATTCTGGGCGTTTCTCTGGTCTATTATTACAAGAACACAACACTCTCATTATGATCTTCTAATAAGTTTAATTTTGCATTACAATTTTCATGCAGATTACATGTATTTGCTTATTTTACTACTCATATCATTTGTATATTAAACATCATCAAACTACATGATGGTATATGTCAGTCGCAGTGGCAAATCGTACAGACTTCAATTTCAATTAGATGTTGAGTATAATGTTACCTGAGGTTCGTGATTCAAGGTTAATTTTATATAATGGTTAAAATCGTCTAAAGGGAAAGGGAAAGGAGAAACTTGCAAATTTTTAAGAATGGTAACTAAGGATTAGTTCAGGTGATTATGCCCAACTTGGAT